>JAECUM010012746.1:0-18525 GCA_016617855.1 Megalonaias nervosa | reverse complement strand
AAAAGAACGGTACCCATCCTCCCATCCTAGAAGCCACCTCACTGCATTACATGGAAAAGAATAAAGGGAGACGATCGCTTGACAAGGTCGTGTTAAATTGTTTGTGTGGAAAATGGATTTAATGCCCAATATGTAATACCTGGCAGTTCCAGTTCGCTACTTTCAACTGGTGAGTGAGATACGAAAATACAAGAAATACTTGGAAATCATCCGTTAAGATTTGTTCTTAGTAAATTTTGAAGAAACGACATAGTATGCACCACACTCCACCCCACACCCCAACACGTTTGGGCATGTCACCAGAGGGCAGCCAATGCCCGTTAAAACGTGGATGGTGCCTTGGAGCAGTTAGAAGATAGAGACCTTTACGTGTATGGACCGACGAGCACACAAAAGACACTGTTGTGAATTACGCAAGCAGCGGCCCCAACAATTGCCGATAGCAAAACAGACACAGACATGTAGTAATTCATACCAAATGCAAAGTTAAAGATGACACTCGACTATCGATCGAGTCAAGCAGTCAGCTTAAATGTGTTGAAAGAAGCTTTACAGTCCGGAGAAGGCAAATACTTTCGAGTGAAAACACTGGATACACACAAAATTGTAAGTTTGCAAAACCACCAAATCGTTAGTCGAACTTTAGAAACACTGAGCTCAACCAAAAATATGCTTAAAGTTCCAAGAGGAGCACTTAATTCTGAATACAAACACTGACCAAGAAAGATGATGAATAATAATTCGACACAGTGATGGAATCTTAAGTTCAGTTATGAATACTTTCACTAATATTGACTGATATTGACGAACTCGACACAGCTTACTGCCGTCTCTGTGTTCAATAATGAACTCGAATGCTATGCTGTACATTGCGACATGAATGATGCCCTACCATGTGACATCAGCGATGTAGCACGAACTTAACGGTCCTCAACAACCACTGAAAACGATGCCGTTCGTGTTCCTATCCATTGTACTAGCAAAAGCGATGCAGCAAGACATCTGCTTCACTGGTAAAAG
Organism: Megalonaias nervosa; assembly: GCA_016617855.1. Classification (NCBI taxonomy): domain Eukaryota; kingdom Metazoa; phylum Mollusca; class Bivalvia; order Unionida; family Unionidae; genus Megalonaias; species Megalonaias nervosa. The sequence goes on along the minus strand of JAECUM010012746.1, from coordinate 17,505 downwards.
TTACAGCTGATCATCCATGCAAATGAAAACCACTTTGGATACCACTAGTTCATCGAGATGTACAAATTAAAGAAGAATACCCGTTTCCTGTGACTTTGCTTGGCATTTGTCACTTAGAAATCGATTCAAGAAGTTCAAGTAATTGCCCAAAGATCTGGATGGAATGCTCAGTATCGAACCGTTAGCCAGATCCGGACTTTGTCTGCACGGGACAAGCAGATCAATTACAGTGTTTCAATGGTGGTGTGAAGATCCACAAATAATAATATAAAGTCTCCGCTTTCCTGGAAGATGCCAAAGACCTCCGTGCTGTCACTAACTTTCTTTGATGGGGCATGATTATTATCACCATGGATACTTTAGAAGAGAACATTCGCAGTTTGCCACCTGAGTTAAGATAACGCATTTACAAATAGCTAGTACAGATTCAAATAAAAGACAAAGAACAAATACATCATTTACGACATACACTTTCAAATCAGTGGTACCTGAATGCTATGAGAAGGTTGAAAACTTTGAAAGTGTTAAATTAGTCAGGCATTTATTAACTACCCACGACTCAGAAGAAACAGAGAATATCCTAACAACAAGGTTGGAATACTACAAGGTAGTCTCATTCTAGGTGACAATGACTTACAAGATGACAGTCAAGAGGAGACTTCTTCATGATGTGTGTTTTCTGTGATTGTGACTAAAATGTATTTCACTCAGTACCAGTAGTTACCCTGTGTAGAACATATTACTATTTCCTCAAAAAGGCAGACATTCCTGCGAACGGCTGGTTTAGAGGAGCACATTAAAAGTTTATTTTTGAGGCTACGACAACTCATTTATATACAGTTTGACAAGATACAAGTAACTATAAAAACATCCTGTAATTCTTTTCTTACTTTGACAGCGTGTCAGTTACTTCAAGGCATCATTCATATATCCCGTCACACAAAACGCTTTTTTGAAAAACATAAAGTAGCCTTGATACAACTGACAGATCCAAGAATTGATCTTCTAAACAAAACACAAATCATTTTGAAACCTGGTGGAAGTGACTCTTATGGAGGTGACATTATTCATTCCATTTAAAAATGGGATCCTAAGTACGAAAGTAGAACAAAGAAAACCGGAAATGCACAAGGAAGCATATCCGAAAGAAGAATAGTGGAACCGCATTTTCACACTAAAAAAATTTAAGAAACATCTGCCAGTTTCACGATGCTCTAGTCTTAAACTAAACAGTAAAAGCAAAACCATCAGATTTAGTAAAATTCAACAAATATTGTATTTTCCTAGAATACAAAGTCAAAATCTCGAAGGAGCTTACAGTATTGTGAACTCAATCCCAAATAATCCTAAAAGTTCTGTCACGTGTCCATACGTATAGAGTGTTCCGAATGAATTCCAATCTTGAATGCGCTGATATACCAATAATCTTGAATATGCTGGTATACCAATAGTCTTGATTTATCACAATTATATAATCCAGAATGTCTTTGAATCAGTCCTCAGTAATCCCTAAATAGTGTATTAGTCCAAAAGTTAAGGACCACTTTGCAATTCCCATAAATAATTTGAATAAATAATTCCTTTAAAATTATGACTGAACACAATCAAATATGATTCCACCACAGACTGATCATAAGATGGGAATAAATAATTTTGTTGATCAGAACCTTATATAAAAACTTAAGACGCAATAATATGACCAGGATGTGGGTTATAAGTTCTCTTCCAGAGCTTTCTAAGGCCAAAATGCCATGTCAACATGTTTACAAATAGTATTATAAAGTAAAAACCCACAGCGATGGACAAAATTAACTATCTAAAAATACATTGAGGTGATGTAGGTGCGGCTTTATTGCCCCTCTTCCTCTTTGCCTCAACCGTACATGACAATTAACAAGTTTGTGTTGCACACATAAATGCGTACAGGAGTTTGGCTCTAATTCCCTCCCATACGATAAATCAAGAAGCCCATGGTGTAGGCATTAACAAGTCGTACATGCCTTAACGGGCGAAAACGACTATAATTAATCAGTCAGACAGTCAGTCAATCCGTCTGGCTACCCATCGTTGACTCGTCAATAACTATAATGAGCAGAATCGCAAGATTAAGTGAAACCCTGGTACGCATGCATCGAGTGAGACATCACTTGACCCAAAAGAAGACGGAGAAGGGAACCACCATCTTCTTGAAAATGACACATGACCTAGTGGAATATATCGAATAGATACATAATAAGGGGAAAATGACGAATGGGAGGAAACAAGCAAGACTACGGAGAGCATAAAGATGGTAATGCCATCAGCGCCAGCAGCAACAGCAGGAGGGATGAGAAAAGGTGGATTGCAAAATAGAAATAGAGTACTTCTTTTTCTCCTTCACGAAGAAGCGCCCCTATGGTGCAGTGAAGTCCATGGTGAGACTTGGCCGTCCTCCCAGACGTTAAAATATATGAACAATCACCAAACAAAACCCACCCCACTCTAAAAAGTAGATACTAATCGTTTATTTCTAAACACTGTGTTTCATGTTTGTGTTTGTGTGTTTTTCTCATCAAAGTTCCTTTAAAATCCTTCCTTATAACAGGTGTGTCAGTTGGGTATAATGTGTTTGTGCGTGAATAGTGTCTTTGCGTGGGTATAGTAGCTTCTCTATAAAAACCTCTTATCCTTGGAGGAGAGGAGACAAAGGAGAGACCGAGGGAGAAGAAGCAAGAGGAGAGAAGGAGAAGAGAAAGAAAATTTGATAGACAGAATAAGAATTGGTTGATAATCCAAGAGAAATTCAGAAGACTTCGTCATCCAATCTGGATGTATGTGTTTGTGTACGTCTTTGTTGTTAACAACTGAAAAGTAAAACCCCTTTTGTCTTTTTGTGATAGAGCTTTTGTATTTGCGGGTATAGAAGTATGTCGATAAGCACTTCCTACACTTGTGTGTGACGGTATGCTTATGTATGTAATATAGAATATCTGAATCAACAATTTATGCCCTTTTAATAAAATGTCTGTGGGGGGAGTTGGATTGTAATAGAAAATGTGAGTGATGGATTGTGTAGGGTGTGTGTTTTGATTGTAAAGGTGTGCGCTGGTTTGCAGATCAAAATTTTAACACTGCATTTTCCCTTGTCCCTATAAACTGTTGAGCCGTTTTCTCCTAGCCATTTTAACATTACATTTTCCATTGTCCCTCTAAACACTTTTATCCCCATAAACACATTTGTCCCTTTGTTATCATTCCCATGTTAAGCTATGGACATAGCAACATAGGATTTCCCCAAGAGACCCATAATGTAAACCTATCGGCTAATGTTAATGACCCATTATCACCCAAGAGCCACATGCAACTACTTTCAAATGTTTGCTTTCAAATAGTGTCGCTTCCAGTACATAACTCTCAAACTGTTGAGGGGTTCTCTGTCAAGTTTGGTACACGTACTGGACTAGTGTTTCAGATATGACTTTTGGTATTCTGAATTTTTATTAGTTTTCATGTTCATCTACACTTCCATTATCCACCGTTTAGTTTCCAGGGAAAAGCTATAAAACTGTTTGAGGTATCTCCATTAAACATGGTATACATATTAGCAGTATACATATTGGAGTTCTAGCGTAGTACAAGCAAGGCTATTTTTCTAGATTTGATAAATCTAAAAACGAATGAGAATATTTTAAACTTATAAATTAGGTTTTTACTAATGTAATTTTAAAAAAAAAATCTATAAAATACATGTATGCTTTTAAATGAACCACATATCAGTACTATAACATGGCATAATTCTTTCAACACTTCACTACTGAGGAAATCAAACAATAGCTGCATCTAGTTGTCTTGAGGTCAATGTTTCGTGAATTTAGACAGACATTAAGCCAACAGCCGTTCTCTTCTAAAGGGTAGCTAAACGCTAACAACACAAATGATTTTCCTCTAATCAACCAACAATCACATATAAACAGACTATAATCTGGTCTTCCCATGGTTTTCTTGGTGTACATTCGTATGGCTTATCAGTAGGCTGTTCCAAGCCTCAGATTGGTATTTTATGCCACGTACTACAAAACATGACTAAACATAAAATGCACGGAATTAATCATATCTATCTCAAATGACCAAACACCTGTATCTTAGAACATCCCAATATTTCATTATATTAAGAAATTAGGGAGGATCCATTTTATGAAATTAATCCAAGCTACGATAAAGTCCGATAACACTGCACATTATGACGTCTCCTCCTATAAATTGGTCAAATGCTCGGTTTTTTAGGAATATCAGGAGTATAGTGGGGTACTATAGCGACAATGGGAAAATACATTACAGATCCCACTGCGGCACTATGGCGACAAGATTTATAGCGACAAATGGCACAGCCTTGCCTTTATAGCGACAATGGGAAAATACATTACAGACAGCCCCCCCCCCATACTATGGCGACAAGATATATAGCGACAAATGGCACAGCCTTGCCTTTATAGTGCGACAATGGAAATTTTGAATAGCGACAATAGGAATGGAATAGGTAGGATAACGTCACGGTACTGGACACTTGCAACAATGTGGCAAGTACCGTGACGTCATCCCACCTGTTCCATTCCTATTGTCCCTATACAAAGTTGTATGCATTCGCGTACGTTTCTGTGGATAGTACAGTGTGTGTTTTATGCATTGGCGCTCGTTTGCATAGATTGATGAACATCAATCTATCATACCCAAATCATACAACCGACTAAAAAAAATTTAGGTAAGAGAATAATGTTTTAGGGAGTTAAACATAAATTATACAATCGAATAAAAAAAAAATTTTAGGCAAGAAAGAATAAATATCTTTTCGAGGCATATGAAAGTGGCCCTGAAAAGGACCGTTGGTTTTTATGTTAACACCAGTTCGTTAACATAGTGGGAATCGCACTGATCTTCTTCTCTTTCTCAAACTTTGTCTAACCTCTGGAACGTAGATGAGGACTAGCTTCAGACAGCCCTGTCTCTCCACATAGTATCTTCTTTTCCAAACAGTCGTCTCGGTGATCCGGATAATGGTCCATGTTGATTTAACATACATGGGTAAGTCCGTACGGAAAAACAACGACGATACGAAAGTAGAGAATTCAACGTTGGTCCACATCTTATGACGAGAACAGGTGAAGGGAATGAAGTGAACCGCGTTCATTTATAGTGGAAGACCGGACCGAAAGGATTGAGATTGTTCACCAATCCAAACACGCGTTACAAAATTCAGTCACTTCCCGGAGTCTGTCTTCCAATCCGAAGAGAGCTACCTGTGACGTTACATCCCTTATATAGGTGAGCTAGCGTCTGTGCGCAGTGAATCGATGCGACATTGTTTTCTGAAACATGACGGAAACTAAGAAGACAATGAATTGGGGTGAACCGGCTGTGAAGAGGAGAAGCGATAGCATAGCAGCGGCTACCAAAGTTAACACAGGTCTACTTCCAGAAGAGGTCGATTTTAATTGGGATTTAGTAGATTTTCTCTCTTCGCAAGAATTTGTTCCGGTACCAGCGCCTTCGCCACCTTCTCCTTCTTTACCACAGGTCGAGGATTTTAAACAGAGACAGAAAGAATAACTGAAGAAATTTTTACAGCAGCAGAAAGAGGGAGAACAAGCATTTCTCCTTCAACTGCAACAGCGAGAAGAAGAAGAGGCAAGAAGGAACGACAGGAAGAAGAAGAAGCAATAGAAAAGAAACAAGGTCTAGGAGAGAAGAAGAACAGTGAAATTCAAACGGTAATGGTACTTTTGGACATTTTGACAGAGTTAAGAAGTCTGAAACAAATGTATCAGACTTCTTTATTACGACCCAAGAGAAAAAGACCTTCCCGAGCCAAACAGTCCAACCCGGTTAATACACAGGAGATACCACCCCTAGTGATTTCTACCAAATCATCGATGGGAGCAAGTCCAGAAGTAGGCCTTGGCCGTGGCAAAGGCTTAAGGCAGTTAAAGCGGATTGCTTCTCGTTCCTTAGTTTGTTTTTCTAAAACAACAAACAAACACCCAACGGTCCTTTTCAGGGTCACCCACTTTTTTCGGAAAGAGATAGTATTCATTTTTCCTCAATCAATTAAAACTCAAAATCCCTTTTACTTTTTTTAACCCTATGATGTACGTGTGTGAGTGCGTGAGTGTAGGCCCTTATTCTATAAAATCAAAACAAAGAGACACTTACGTTTTTCAGTCTGATCAATTCTGGTACAAATTTTTACAATCCAATTCACAACACAACACAACACTTTTCAAAAAGTTCATAGACTTCTTCTGTGTCTTTTTTCTTTCAGTCTCTCTGTTTTCTGATTTTCTTCACTTTCACAGTTTTTTCCTCCTCTTCTTTCTCATTTTTTTTCTCGTCTTCTTTTCTTTTCTGTCTTCTCTTTCCGAACGTGTCGGGGTTCTTCCTTTGCCGAGGGCACCTCTTCTTCTTCCTCCTCCTCCTGCTCCTGTTCTTTCTTAGGGCAGTCTGAAGACCAATGTCCTTTCTCTTCACAATGATAACAGGTATCTTGACTTTTGTCTCTTTTGACACTGGTCTTGCTTTTTTGACGGTCTGGACATTCTGTAGCCCAATGCTTTTTCTTCTGACAGATATAGCAAGTATCTTGACTTTTATCTCGAAAGGAGTAAGAGTAGTCCGTCGGCATGTCTGAAGAAAACTTTTGTATGACACCTCGCAAAGCTCTGATCAGAAGTTCGATCTGTGTGGAGTCTTCCATCGTGCTGGTCGGATTGAGAGTGAAATGAATACTGAGAGGGAAGGCACCAGACCTTTATATATACACTGAGCCTGACATGGATATATAGGGGTCCATGGCGTTTCAAATGTAGTCATTTGACTTTTTGCAGTCAAGATGAAACGATCGCATCATTTCGTAAAGAAAGGAGAAGAAAGTAAGAGGCAGAAACGTGATTTATCGCCTCGGACAGTAGCTGAAGTCTTGGCTCAAATTAATGTCAGCGATTTTGAAGATGAACCCTGAAACTTACTACCACATTCGAGAAACTGACAAACGCTCCTCCAGAAAATTTAGAACTACGGCCTAAACGTACGCGGTGAAGTTTAAAGATTTCAAGTCAGACGTATCGTTGGAGAAAGCAGAAGGGTTCATCACCGATGTGTGGGATTCTGAAACAGAAATGTGAAGCCAAAGAAGACGACCGCTTGAGACTTTCCATTCATCACGACAGTTTAAAGTCCCCCGTTTGGATCGAGTTTACCAGCTCGGCAGAATTGACACCTTCCAAAGTCATGGACAAGATTCAAAACGTACAGCAATCCAACGACAAGTTTCACATCACCGACCCACTGTTCATGACCCACGTACCTCTTCCTCAAGGGACAGGACATGGCAAAAATGTATTATTGGTGGACGACCATCGCAGCATCAAGCGTAGCATCGTTCAAATCAACAACACTCAAGCGAAGATGTGTTAGCCCGTGCCATCGTGGTGGGACGAACGTATGCCGAGAAGAACGACACGACAGAATGGAAAAGAGCCTGGAAAACTATTCAACGATCGGACCGAGCCAAACAACGAAGAGAAGCAGAACTCCTGTTACAGCAAGCGGGGATATCCAAAGACACACCCTGTGGCATTCCTGAAATGCAAAAATTGCAAGACGTCTTAGCTCCACGCTACACATTGAAAGTGCACCCTCAAGAAGTGCGCGGACCTCTGTTGTTTCGAGGCAAAAATTTCAAAGACGGAAAATACATTCACGTCTATCATCACGATGAACATTTTGATGCCATTACCAGTATCACTGGATTCCTGTCATACAGTTAATAATGTGAGAAATGTGACTATGGCTATAACAATTGAGAGCAACACAATCATTGTGGATCGAAATGCTCAGGATGTTTGGCTTCTAAACCCTGTCTTGACGAAGGACAAGAAAGAATGCATTACCCATCTTGTCAGCGCACGTTTGTCAGTCCAACTTGTTACCAACAACATCTAAAGACGCAAGGTTCACAGCAGAAATGTGCTTGTCAGCTCCTGAAATTGTGCCCTACTTGTGGACAAGGCATACGTACCAATAATACCAATGCGCACCTATGGTCATGAAAGAAGCGATGTCACATTTGTCGCCAAATCGTGGACTTGGAACACCAATGTTACATTCAAAAATACCAATCCAAACATGAAGAAGAGGAAGATAATGACCAGATAAAAGGCAATTTCATCTTTTTCGATTTCGACTGCATGCAAGAGACTGGCATTCACATTCCTAATTTCTGCGTGGCTCACCGAGCGTGTGAGAAGTGCATCCAAGAGCCTATCTTTACTCATTGCCCTCACTGCAGCAAGATTCCTGGAGGACGTAAAAAAATCTTTCGTTGACCGAACATGCTGACCGATTTCGCCCAATGGATCTTAAACCCTATCGATAAGACATGGAGCCAGGAAGACCTATGTTTGCTGTACCAAGCCGACGAGGAGAAAGGAGAGGAAATCAAATACTTCGACGTGTGTTCTCTGTATCCGTACGTGTGCAAATATTGTCACTTTCCTGCAGGGCACCCGCAATTACTGACGGAACACACCGACGTGGAAAACATTGGACAATACGAGGACTGATCAAGTGCAAAGTCTTGCCTCCTACGAACTTGTACCATCCCGTTTTACTTTACCATTGCCAAGGAAAACTGATGTTTCCCTTGTGTTGTACTTGTGCCGAAACGTGCAACCAAGACCGACCTTCTCAGCATAGCCAGGAAACACGCGCCTTAACGGAAGCGTGGGTCAGCGTGGAATTGTTGAAAGCTCTGGACCTGGGAGAGCAACTGTTAGAAGTGTAGAAATTTACCACTTTCCCAAGACAGAAAAATACCACAAGGGCGACGAGACTCAAAAAGGCATTTTCGCAGACTACGTGAATGCCTTTTTAAAACTGAAAAAAGAAGACAGCGGCTATCCTTTCTGGTGCCACACTCCCGAAGACCAAAAGAAATTCAAAGAGAAATACTGGGAGCAGGAAGCATCACTTTAGACCACGTCGAGAAAAACGAAGGAAGGCGATCGTTTGCCAAAGTGATGTTAAATTGCTTGTGGGGCAAAATGGCACAACGACCGTGTTTACCAAAGACGGAGTATTTGACAGAACCTTCACGCTACTTCCAGATGATTCACGACAAAACCAAATACATAAAACACGTGGACGTCGATCGTGAGGACTTGATCTTAGTCAATTACGAAGAAGAACTGGACTTTGTAGAAGCCGACGAATTTGGAAATGACATTATTGCGGCTTACCAAATCGTCAGTCGACCCTTGGATAAAGTCTATCAAATCGTGTACCAGAAGCGAGTTCGGCTTCCCAACGACTTCACTTTACCGTACGGTGACACCGATATTGGTCAGCATATAAAAAGGGACAACGTCCAAGACCGATAGTTCATTGTGACTACCAATACCAAGCGAAAACGATGAATCCTTTCAAACAGACACAGTTCAAGATCGGTGATGCTCAAGTGGAGTGCGATGCTGTGCCTTGAGATGGCGGGGATGCCGTACGCTCTGACCTCAGCGATTCAGTATCACATCATGGGAACTTTGCTATGACTAGACCTACCATGAAAGTGATTCTGTGCGTGTCAAATCTGACGGATGCGAAAGAGATGCCACTCGTTATCATACACCTTTTCACTTTACTGTTTTTCATTGTCTTTGTCATCAACCATGTAAAACCATGCGGCTACCACCCTACGGATGGCATCCCAAACTGAGCAAACTCCTCCATATTTCACCGTACCCTCATTGAAATGAACCTGTGAAAGACGAATATTCGTTCCCTGTGCGTTTGCCTGAATTCTGCGACTTTGAAAGTCGGATCCAAACCTTCCGAGGAAAATGGCCAAAATATCTGGGAGGACCTACCCCCGAAGAATTAGCTAGAGCCGGATTTATCTACTTGGGTGAAGGGGGTAAAGTCAAGTGCTTCAGTTGCGTGTGTCACTTCACGAGTGGGAGAAGAAAGATTGCGCTTACCTGGAACATGATCGATGCTGTCCAGATTGTCACTACCTACCTTTAGTGAGACCTCGTTATTGAAGTGGTCATACCATGTCGTTTAAGAAACCAGCTGCATGGCTAGCAGTTAAACGTTGGACAACGCCTAGACACGTATTTAAACCTGATTGGAAAAATAATCTTCAAACATTACCAAACGAATTGCAAGATAAGATCTACAAGGACATTTGGCTGGGACTTGCCAGAACAAAATCTCAATGGGATTGGGTGACTGAGAAACTTTTATGTCGAGAAATTCACAAGAGGAAATTGACAAAAGTCAACAAACAAGTAATATTTCTCTGGATCAAGTGTGCGTTCTTCCGAATATTCCGCTTTAGACCATTTACATTTGAAGATTTTATTGACATTCTTGACCGTTTCCTGGAATGGCAGTGGCAGGAAATTACTCACTACATTCGTTACTTTCGCTCTAGGAGAAGTGTTTGACTCACATAGTCATGGATAATTTACAAGAGAACATTCGTGGTTTGCCTGTGGAGTTGAGACATTTACCGAGAGTTGGTCAAAATACAAGTCAAACGCAAAGAACAATTGCATCCGTTACGTCACCGATGTTTAAACCACTGGTACCTAAATGCTATAAGAGGACCGATTCTGATGAAAGTGTTTCAGTGGCCAGACATTGATGAATCGCGTGAAATTCATAAATTTTTGGATGCCACTCATTCAACTTACAAGGTGATCCTAACACACCGAATTCCAAAAGACGAGTTAGAGGATTACCAAAATCTTTCACACAACGTAAACTTAGTTCAAGAGGAAACTTCTGTACGACGTGTGGTGTGTGAGTTAGTGACTAAACATTTTTGGTGCGGTACTGAAATAAAACCGATTCTGTTCAAAAAGTACACTTATTACATTACACCAAAGAGGGTATAAAAACGGACTAGCATGTCACGACCTTTATCAATCGTGATACAACAGATTCCGTGGAAGGAAATCAATGACACTATTCAAACGGTGGAGGATTACGATCGCCTATTACGAGAACTGTGTCCATTGAATTGGGGTCGACGTGTAGTGTGTGTCTTAGTGCCTTGCCTTCTGGGATTTCGTTTACCGACCGATTCCTTGTGGACTCTTTACGAACAGTACATTCCACTCCAAAAAGCATGAAAGTGGCCCCTTTAAATGTACACGAAAAACTCATTCTGCTCAAAGCTTTGCGCTTTCATCTCGATACTTCTCGACAACCTCTACAGGAAAGAAAGATTCGTCAACTTTTAGGTACTGAAGTTGTGTACGATGATGTGTGTGTAGCTTGTGACTTACACCCTCACTGGAAAGATGTACATTACTGGAAAAGTTGGGGTTTCGAGGTTTGGACAAAAGACGTGGCACACTATGCCCAAGATTTGTCATCCTAAAAAATTTAAACATTTAGTGAAAAAAGTAACTTTTAAACCTGTGTTAGTGACAGTACCAGAAGAAGAACCACTCCCTTCAGGAAAGGACAGGGCCGTCATTGACATCACCGAAAGACCATTCCGGGAAGACCCTTGTGTGACTGTACTAAGGGGTGTAGAGCCTCTAAGAACATTACACATTGTCCCTATGATGCCACCTCTTGATCACCAAAAATGTTGTACAGAGACTTGTTTATATTCCACTATGATCGTTTTGATGTGTCTTTTATTCATGTACTTAGCCATTTGGCTTTGATGTATTTTTGTCTTTCGTGTTGTTCACTTTTAAAGATGACAATAAACGTGTCCTGAAAAAAGTATAAAAACTCTTGTCTTGTCTGTCTTCCTGTCAAAAGTGACATTCCTTACACTACTGCTATGACTACCTCTACTGTCTCTGCTCCCTCCTCCTCCACTGTCACAGTCATCGTCAAAAACGTAGATCAGACTAGTTGGGAGGCCTTGTACCTTCGCCATTCCTTTATCATGCTCATTGCCGGACCTAGCGGTTCAGGCAAAACCGAATTCGTCAAACGTTTGATCGAACATAAACATCATTTGATCGATCGACCACCTCAACGAATCGTGTGGTGTTACAAAGAGTGGCAATCGGAAGAGTGGCAATCGGCGTACAGCATCCTGCGAGAAAGTCAAGGCGATTCCATCGTGTTTGTGGAAGGCATTCCTGGGGAAGACGACGGGATCGTGTCTGACCCTAGTCAAACCCATCTGGTCATCTTCGACAACATGTTAGGAGAAGACGAAGAAGAAATTAAACTGTGGTTTACTCGCAAAGGGCATCATCATAATGCCAGTGTCATTTACATCACTCAAAATTTGTTTCAACAAATTAATTCCCATCGCACCATCAGTCTCAATGCTCATTACGTGGTCTTGTTTAAAAGCCCTAGAGATAAATCGCAAGTGCAAGTCTTAGCCAAACAGTTAGGAACGCATTGGCTGACTCATGCGTACGACGATACCAGTCAAACCCCACACGCTTATTTACTCGTGGATTTAAAACCCACCACCCCCGAGTATTTGCGATTTCGTACCCATCTGTTTCACCACTGGTGCCAAGACGGAAGGCCTGTCGTGTACACGTTCCCGTCATCGACTTAACAACCACAACCACAACAACAACAAAAAAAATCTATAAAAACCTCGGTCTCTTGGGGTATGTCTCACACATCGTCAACATGACGTCCCTTCAGTCTCATCTTCCCGTCAAATTGATTCGTGCCTTGTACGGCATCAGTCGCGAATAGAAATCCACAAATACGTGCTCGTGTCTTAGAAGCTTGTCTCAGAGAAGTCTTACGATGGTTTACGGTGACATCACGTCAGTTACTGCAAGGCATCATTCAGATTCCACATCAAACCAAACTTTTTTTGAGAGAAACAAAGTAGCCTTCACGCAACTGGCCAATCCTCGCATCGACACTCAAACCAAAAAGGAAATCATTTTGAAACATGGAGGTAGCGGTTCTCTAGGAGGTGTCATCATTCGTTCCCTCTTAAAATGGGATCCCAATGCTCCCAAAGTCCTACCCAAGATAAAATCCACTCCCCGACGTACCCAGAAGAAAAAGAAAAAGTGCAACGGTGTCAAGACCAGGTCACAGCCACAAAAAAAGAAAAGCCCACAGAAAACAGCTTCTACCCGCAAGAGAGGTACTGCCGCCAGGATGCCACCTTACATTCGCAAACCACGACCTGCTGAAACAACGGTGACTGCGTCTCCAGTAGCCTCAACATCTTCCACTTCTCCGTTGCTGGTATGCCTGCTAAACCAGATTTGACACGTGTCTTTCCTAATTTGATGAAACATTGGAAACCTGCGTCTCCAAAAACTTCTCCTCCAGCGGTGACACCCCCTCTTCCTCTTTAGCGGCAGTAGCCACTGCTCACAAAGTACTTGCCCCCAAAATCAAAGTCGAAGAGAAATCAGGCATGTTAAAGAGTTTACTGGATTTGTCCAAGCAAGAACTGTCCCGATTGAGTCCGTTGCGAACCCCTCCATGACGTGTGATGCCTGCCATGAAGGTGATACGACGAGCCGACAATCAATGGCGACGCATTCCAGTATAAGAAAGACCTGAGGCAAACGATAGGGATTAGTGTTTTTGTGCTCCTGAATGCCCAAAGATGTCCCCTCCAAGAAGTGCACACCGTTACCACCGTTGTTCTTCTGTCCAAATATGGAAAAGGAAAAAGAAAAGGACAGTCACGTCATCCAAATAAACACTTAGCCAAACATCGACGTCTGTCTCTGAAAAGACACTCGTCCAAAGAAAAAGAGAAGTCACCAAAGAGGGGGATTCTTTGGCGATTTTGGAAAACACATCATCACCTTTACGACGAAGCGATAGTCCCAAAAAAAACAAGGATAAAAGGCCGCGTGACAAGTCATCGACGTTAGTGTATCTTTTGATGTGTGCCCCGGAACCAACGAACCAACCAAGAAAGATGTCACCCCCCAAAAGACATCCTTCTTCTACCCCAAAAGGAAAGAAAAGGAAAGGACTGCCTCCTCGTTTAGTCAAACATTGAACATGTTGTCCGTCCTGTCCAAAGCTCCTCCACCCATGCGAAAAAACTCATTCAAACTGCCTCCAAAGATGTCATCGATACCGTCAGCGAATGTTGTCTGAATGTCTTGAAAGGCACTATACCTTTGTCTAAACATCAGAAAGAATGCTTAGCCAAACATCGACACGTTCTTCGCCAAATGGTCCAAAAGAAAATACCCATTCGTCAAAAGAAAAAGATGTTGGTGCAATGCGGAGGAATTGCCATTTTACCCCTGTTAGGACCCTTGCTGGTAACTATAGGAAGACCCATTCTGGAAGGAGTATTGGGAACAATGGGAAGAATCATGGGATGAAGATACAAGGTCAAGAAGATAAAAAGAACCTCTGAAATCAAAAGATCTCAGACGTAACCCTTGAAATCAAATGGTAGGACGATAACTGGCTTTAGTGTCTTACAAATGATGGATGGAATACCATCGTTGGCAAGAACAACGAACCCCGCATTTATCTCCCAATCCCCATTTGACCGAAATGTCCCAGTTACAACACGAATTGCAATCGTTGATGGATCGCAGCGATTTGTCAGAAACGGAAAAATCGCAAAGGTACGGTCAGTTGTTACAACGACTGCAACTCTTTCAACGGTGTCAAGACCAGGTCACAGCCACAAAATAACACCTTATGCTGTTACACGGCCAAATTACCTCAGGCCATCCAATTGGATCACGAAGCCCATTGGGAAATGGCTTCAGTGGAAATGATTCACCCTAAACAAATCAAAAACATCGTCAAAAATGAAAACACTTTTACAGTAGAAGTTCATGACGAGCAAGTGCAACAACACTTGGATGAACGCACCATAGGTGACTTATGAAATCACAAGGCCCCACAATTAAACGGACCACTTATCGGTTGAAAATTTTCTCAATCTATTATTTTAGTGGTCAACATTTGGTAAATGCCATTGCTGACAGGTTCAATAACGTGTTTGGCAAAGTCTTGGAGAAAAGCAGAAAAAGTGTCACGATCGACCACAAAATATCTCGTCGCCTAATGATGACATTTTCAGAGGACAAAGTATTGGTCATTACATTTTGTCCTGAATTGTATGACATTTTGGGTGCAGACCTCAAGTTGATCAAGATTAGAAACGAAGTACCAGCCGTGACCAGTATTTTAGATTCCCTGTAGAAATGAACCAAGGGCTGCGTGTCATTCCTTTCAAGTGGATTCTGCCACGAACGCTGACGAGGAAGGTGGAAATACCTATCACGTTCACATCGAATTTGTACATTCTCACTTGAGAGCAGGCAAACATGTCTTGCTTCAAACGGGCAAAGACATTTTGGGCCGACGAGAAACTCCTATAAATGCCCTGGGCGGTAACGAGTCATGCATTCCTGCTTCTCTGACCCCACAGCAAGGGCAAGGCAGAAAAAGACGACAAAAACACCCTTGAGAGGACTTCACACCCCTAGAGCTAGAAAGACTAAGAAAAGAAAAGCCGTCCGAGACTTTGACGTTTTTGATTATTAAAAATAAATGATGCACCGAGGGTTTTGCGCATGTTCCAAGTCGGAACTGGATCTGTTTGCCATGCCACCCACCATGATGACGATGCAAGAATCCCAATGGGTCGAATTTCATTCGTCTCCTCTTTGATGGATTCAGCTCCCATCGAGTTTGAAATCAAAGGACAACCCGAAGATTACATCGATCTGAATAGCAGTTGCTTGTACCTGAAACTCAAAGTGATCAAAATGGACAACACCAATCCGGGAGGCGATGTCAGAGTAGCTCCCGTCAACAATTTCATGCATTCCTTATTCAGCGAAGTGGATTTGTACTTGAATAACAAACTGGTCAGCAGTAGCATGGACACTTACCCTTACCGAGCGTACCTAGAAAATCTCTTGACGTACGGAAAAGAGGGCAAGAACACTCATCTGGATGCTTGCGTGGTATGGAAACCTGGCACCGCAGGTGAGGACAAGTTTAGCGACACAGCCCTGACAGCTGATGAGAATCTTCACAATGTGGGCTTTAACGACCATTGAAAAAAATCCTGCAAGGACGTGGTTTAGAACTGATGGATCGTTTGCATTTGGACATGTGGTTGCAAGATAAGTATTTGCTCAACGGAGTGGATATTCGCCTGAGACTAAATCGCAGCAGTGTCGCTTTCCATTTGATGGCTCATGCCAACGAGTACAAAACCATCATCCAAGAAGCCAGACTTTATGTGCGCCGCGTAGAAGTGTTACCTAAAGCGGGAAACGACATCAGTCACACATTGAGCAGATCGACTGCCAAGTATCCGATACGACGCGTAGAAGTGAAAACATTCACCATTGCTGATCCAAGATCGAAGATCATCTGTTCCAAGGACAGTTACCCAAACGTTTAATCGTTGGCATCGTCAGTAATGCAGCCCTCAACGGAGCCCACGATCAAAATCCTTTCCAGTTTAAGCACTACAGTGTGTCCAAGATCGAAGTCAGTCGCGATGGCAAGTTGTGTTTTGAAAAAAATGTGTCTGTCGTTTGCTTTCAAAAAAGACTGTGAATATATGCTCTTTGACTTCTCTCTATCCCTCACCATGACATTCGCTATCATAACGTTTCGACTCAACAAAAACCCTAGAAGGGATGTTTTCTATCGCGTCCGTGTTTGAACCATATAAAGCGGGTTGGTCTCCGGTCTGGCCATCCACTGTTGACTCGTCAACCTACGAACATGCCTTCCACACTAGCCAAGCTGAACGAAGCTTATGTGAATTTACATCGTGTCAGGCTAAACCTGATACCGAAGCCTGAAGAGATAGAGAATGTCAGAATGTTATCAATAGCCCAAGACCTGGTAGAAGAGGTCTTCAGAGAGGAAATCAAGAAAGAACAAGAAGAATGGACAGAGAAGTACAGACTTCAGAAGCAGAGAGAACAGCAGCAGCAGCAGCAGCAGCAACAGGAGCCAGACAGAGGTTTCGTTGACTGTCGAGTAGACACCAAGGAGTTTTCCTTCTCTTTCCGCAGAAGCAGGCCGTATCGTGTAGGAAAGCCTGCTGACAGACGGGGACTCAATCTTAGACAGTAATAAAAGATTGCCATCACTCCCCGTCAACAAAAACAGTCCTTTTGAGGGCTCCCCAATACTCTCGAAAAGACATACTAATTCAATTGCCAAAAAAATTTGTGTGTTTTTTTTTTTTTTAAATAGAAGTGTGTTTATAAGCACTTTATTTCTTTTGTCATTATCTTGCCAAATCGTGCATGTCTGTGTTTGTAAGTAAAAAAAGTCAACGTGCGTGTTTATTTTAGGTCCGTGCGTTACATGGGATGGTAAGTTTTGGTGTCAGGGGATGTTTACCTTCACGTCCGTGCTTCAAGTATATAATTCGGTGCGATCGTCACTCTTAACACCTCCCGCCCAACTAAACCCAAACCACTGAAACATTTCAATCCAATATGATTACAATCCCTCAAACTATAACATTGTCGAGCTATTGTCAATCCAAAA
>JAECUM010012745.1:0-32274 GCA_016617855.1 Megalonaias nervosa | reverse complement strand
CATCTTATACTCTGCCATGAAAGCCCCTCAGACCATAGGTATAAGCCTCGTATGAAAGACTAGAAGTGGGAGATAGGACCTGTGACAACTGGATTAAAAGTGCAGAATGTTACTGCTAGGCCATCAGTGATGATGATGATGCTGTTGACAATACAGTCAACTGCAATGACATTGATTTTACGAGTAGTCTGGGAAAAAATGATTCCTTGACTTTCATCCATTTTTTAAAATCTAATTTATGATATAAAAATGTTTGACATGCTATATTTCTTTTTTTTAAAACTTTATATTAGTCTTGCAACAAGGCATAAAAATAAGATGTCGGTAGCTGAAATATGTGTTCTTACAAGAAATGATACAGTGTAAAAGTAGGCAGAAATAATAACAAGGAAATCATAGCATCTGACCACATATTTAAAGCAATACAAGATTTAACTATTATTCTAATCAAAAGCTGCATGCCTGAGAACAAAGAAAAATAGCAAAACATAGTGATCACTTTAGTAAACACACAGTTTAGTAAGGATACAAATTCATGATTTCTGTATGAGAATAGAAATCCCTAATATAAAATCTATATTCATGGACATTAAATTAGTAGGTAATATTAAAATATATTAAAATCGCTTCTACCACCCACTAACCCATAGCCAGGAATTATGTAAAAAAATATGCTTCTGTAGGGGGCAGTAATTTTTTATTAAAACATATCTGACGGTGGATCTTAATTTTTTTAAATTGCTTCTGTTGTGGGTTGGTTGAATTTGAAAGTGCCTTCCCCCCGGGGGGTATATGTTTTACTGGAACAGCCCTTAGTGATTCAGAAATAATTTTCCTTTCATTACATACTAAAATAAAACCTGGAAAAGTTTTCTTTCCTATGCAGAGACCATCAAATTTTCAGGACTGAGGCTATCAATTCTGTTTACCATTACTATTGTTTTAACTTAAATGGAACATGTACAAAGAGTGGAATGTCCCTCTTCTAAAATGATAACTCTGATCTTTGTGAACACTCATCCCCAGTGACAGTACATTTGCATGAATGACTAGAAAAACAAACATCAGAACTGCAACCATATTTCATTATTGGTGAAAGATAACAATATAATATTATCATATACTAAGTGTTCTTCATTTGCAAGCAATGTTATAATGCAATCTAGTTTACTTAGCTAACTTCTGACATGCATTTAAGCCAGAACATACTATGTATATCAGAGCACAATACAGATTGTTATGTATCTCTATATGTTTTTAAGTCTTGATATATGATTATGTCTATGTGTCATTTTGTCCACGATTATAAATTGTAATGATCATCCATAATCAAAATATTAGATAGATACTTTTTGTACATGGGTTATAAAATTCTATTTTAAAATATTAAGAGTGTTGATTGTGTAGGAGCCATAATTAGGTGTTTACATAGGTGTTTACAATCATTGATAGTAATATTAATGATAAAACCTATTGCCAAGTTTGGGGTAATTTCTCATGGGCTGGTGGCATCAGGTGGATTCTTAGGAGAAATTAAGTTATTTCCCATTGGATGAATTAGGTCAGATGGTTTCTTTTACAATGTGGGATATTTGCAAAAAGTCATGTAGCTAGCAGAAGCAAAATGTGTTTTCAACCCTTTTGCTTGTATATAGAGCTGTACAATTTTTTCATTCTTAAATTTCTTATGTTCTTGTTGTAACATCAGTCTACAGACATATTTAATGTTTTGTATAGATATTATCTGAAAAGAAACGTTTTGATTATTCACTGAAACTATAAAGTGCTCACTGAACTAAAATATTATTCTGGGACTACTGCGAATTATTCAAAGGTGTTGTGGATAATGCCATTTAAATATATCAGGACTGCTGGCAGACCAACACATTTGAGGATTTGGAACTCATTCAGAACATTTGACTTTTTTTTTTACTTAAATAGAACTTTTATGATTATGTTTGAATCAATTCATAAGATTGTAAGTTCCTCTTAAATTTTCATTTTATGACTTTGATAATTAAATTATTTGTTAAGTTTTACAAAACCTATTGGTTTGCTTCTTGCCGTTACTTTGTTTATCATCATAGATCATAACAAGATGTTAATTTTCCAAATAAAATATTCACGAAAAATGATAATTTTCACTTGCAGTGAGATCAATTTTTTTTCTTCTGAAAAATTGGATGAATGACTATTCAATGTACAGATCCCAAGAAGATTGTCTTAATCTGAAAATATTCATGCTATTTCAACAAATGGATAAATGTAAAAAGAATGCCTATTTTGTCACCTAAAAGGTGTACTACACATGCTTTAATGTCCATGAGGCACAACCGGACAATTTTCATGATTTTCAAGTGGAACACCATACCTTTTGCACCTTAAAAGATATAGCAGACCTAATCCAAACAAAACAAAAAAAGTGTACATCTTTGCGATCAAGGCTCTGTAAGGTTCAAATGCAAAACCATTCAACACAAAACCAAGGACATATAATATTATGCAACAAATTTATAATGAAATTCAAATGTGTGACAAACTAGAAAATATGATATATTGTGCTTAACAAATCTGAAATAAGATCCTTGAAGGACTGATGCTTTCCTGTTGAAAAAAATTTCCAGGAATTCAAGATCAGGTTATTTCTTCTTTTTAACTGCTGAATGTTGAAACCATTTCTGATATTCTCAGGTGATAAAATATTTCATTTAAGATCAGCACCATTTTCATTTAGGACAAGCTCGATATCACATGACTTTTGGTGAAATTCCATACTGATATGAACATCAATTCAGGAGTGGTGATAACGGGATTTCCAAGATAGCCAATCTGATGACCATATTGATGTCTGTGTGGCACCATTTTCATTTTGGACCAAAAAGATATCATACATTTTCTGGTGACAACCCCAGGTCAAAATGCAGCAACATTTTCATTTAGGACCAAGCAGACCTTGAAATGAATGTGTGTGTAAAGCAATCCTCCAAGTGGTTTAGGAGGAATAATGATAACAAACTTGTGTCAACAGATGGACAATAGGCCATCCCCATAAGCTCTTTCCATCTGTGACCAGAAGAACTCTAAAAAAAAACAATAAACCTTTATCTTTGACTCTTAAAGAACTGACTTCACTTCTGGGTAAAACTCAAATTAATCACTCCATTTTTATTTTATAAAATAGTAAATTTATCATCAATAATAATAACAACCCATAATTAAAATTACTTTTCCATTGTCTGGAATGGTCTTAATTGGAAAGTACTGCTGTAATAGATACATTTGTATTGTTTAAATGTTTTGTTTTTGTTTACAAAGAAAAGGCAATAAGAAACTTTAAGAATACCTATCAGGTACCTCGCCTGGAAAAGGAAATCCATGCCAGACAATATTTCTCATATTCATGGATACTGGTGGACCAATTAATATCCTCAGAACTTGAATCTGGAACAAATTTAATTATTTTAGTGCCAATGGAGAGAAATAAAAATACAAATTCCCTCAACATTAAGTTCATTCTAGAAATTATTTACCTTTCCAACTGGCACTATATAACTTTACACACACACACATGTAATGCCAAAAAAGCAATTAAATGGGAACATTGACCTTTATCATTTAATTCTATACAATCTTCAATGTATACAATTTCAATATCAAGTGGTCAGCTTCTATGGCACAAACTGCTAATATCTGATAAAAAAAATGCTTCTGTTAAATGATGGCTATCATTTTTTTTTACAAAAAACGTGTTCTGTCATTAAACATTGTGTAACAGATAACTACAAAAAAGACAAACATACATTTTAATATTCGAGAATTTCTGATGATTTCAAACATATAAGATTGACTGTTACATATGAATTCCATGCTTTTTTAATGAATTTTGTCAGAGAAAAAGGAAATTTTGTTGCAAATTATGTTTCTCCACAAACAATTACCTGACCACATTAACCCTTTCAACACTGCAGACCGGTAAAGTGGTCCAGGAACAATAACTCCCACTCAACACTGTAGACCGGTATTCCGGTCTGACATACCTGTCTCGTTTTGGCAATAAATTCACTGATTGGTCTATGTCTGGGATTCCCCAATAGTAAATATTTAATTCGTACATTGAATCATTTGCATACTGTTTGGATACATTCGGACTTCAAGGTAAGTTCTTTACAAGAAGGGGGGGTTTTCCGATCTATAAATGGAAAAATCTTCGAAGTCACCTAAGTACATCCAAATGGCAGACTCGTCTGATGATGAATCGGAATTATTTGGGGGCGAAATAATTGAAAATATCAGCAATTTTCATCTTGTAAAGATAAATCAAGAAGAGAGGGAACATATACAACAAGAATGGTGTGATATTGTTGGCGACAGTGATGATGATGAGGAATTTGAAGGTTTTGAACTCGCCGATGTGTACGAGACACCTGAATTTTGTCAGTGGACAAAATCTCCCTCGGAACGTAATATTTATACATTTTCCAAATGTGTAGGTCCAACAGAAGTATTTGATGGATCAAGAACACCTCTTGAATATTTTCAGCTATTTTATAGTGACTGTGTTTTCAGAAATAGCAAGATTTACAAATACCAACACACACACCTGAAGCGAGAGACTGACCCAAATCAACACAAAGGTGTTTGGACTGATGTCACGTTATCAGAAATAAAAGTCATTTTATGGCCTGTTGATACTGATGGAAGTTATGAAATTTGACAGAGATGAACTGTATTGGTATAAAAGTGAGGAATTCTGGCTTGTTGGATCGAATTTTGGAGAAATTATGTCACGTGACAGGTTTGTCCAGGTAAAACGCTACCTGCATTTCAGTGATGATACCAGTCAAAATCTTCAAGGTGACAAATTGCACAAAATACTGCCTTGGATGTTTGCTAAATTAATCTGGTTCACAGTCAAAACATGTGTTTTATTTCATCTTTATTTCCATTGAAATGAACATAAAACCTTGTATACTTCAGGTTTTAAATACCTGTAGAAATATCGTTAACACACCTTTGGATTTGCTTGAATTTTGACATAATATTGCATTTATTCAAGTCATGATTTGGAAGAACACCACAATGGATCAGAAACAGACCACATATTACTCTTTAAACACTGTATTCAACATTTGATAGAGAATACAGTGAAATTTACCTTTAACTTAACTTTTGATTTACCTGTATAAACATCTGTGTGAGACTAAACTTGCTTACGAGAATATCTGCAGAAACCTGAATTTGTCTTCTTTACAATGGTACCAAATAAGTATTCCTATCACAAGAAATAAAATTTATACAAGTTGTTGAAAATACGTAGCCTACATTTATTAAGATCTTGAAAGTTACTTAGTGTTGAATGGTAGTCTTTCCCTTGTAGTTACTTAGTGGTGAAAGGGTTAACATTAGGAAATCACTATATGCCACCTCCAAATCAATCCCTCCTTGAAAGATGAAGAAAACAGCTTTTTGTCTGTATAACACATAGATGAACTGAAGTAGCTCTTACAGACTAAATCCTTTTGTATCTGCTAGACAGTCATCTTTGTCCTGAATGTTAGCAGTTTAAGCTTGAGCGAAGCATATAAAATGATGCTAGTGTTTGTGGGGAAGAGTGGGCACAATTGCAGGATTAATGATAGTATGACTGGGTAGATAGTCTTCAGAAATATAATTTACTAAATAATTTCCCTTCTCCATCACATACATTACCTGATCATATCAACATTAGGAGATCAGGTAAAGAGGAAGACGAAATGCTTAAGCATCCAACCTCAACCCGTAGGAGCATGATGACTGCTGTACTGAAAGGATGAACTTCTCTTTATGTGAACTTAACACATCTAATGATTATGTGCTGAGACATGTGAGGGTGATTCCTAGTGAATCCAGTGTCAGTTGCAAGGTCATGCCTAGGGCACCATTTGTGCTGTCATCAATAGGTTGTGACAATTGTCTGGGCCACTACCAGTGGCATGACAAGATTAAGCCATCTCTTGTGAGGCAATATCTTGCAAACAGAAGATGTAAAACGTAGGCCAACAGACTCTACTATGTCTGGAATTGAGATATTGAGGTCTGGCAATTTCAAACCCCATTCCCTGCTTGAAGAAGTAGTTCACTATGACCAGATTGTCTGACATTACCAGAACCATCTTCCTTTGGATGCATTTCACCCAACCATTGGAAGTGTTAAGAATGGCCTTCATTTCCAGGAGACTGATGTAAAGGGCCTTCTCTTGCAATGTCCACCTGCTGCTGACCATCACAAAGTCCTACATGTAGTGTGCCTTCCAACCTGAAAAACCAGCTTCTGTTAAGACTGTGATTTACAGTTGTGAGACTTCTATAGGCATTCCTGCCACTAGCCATTGTGTCCTTGAAGTGAAGCAGGAAATATTTCATTTCAGATCACATCACAAGCTGGTGATCAAAACAACCTGGGATAGAAGGCCACTGTGCCAGACGAGACATATGCAGAGGGTGTAATTAAAGGCAGCTGGGCCACTGGGCCAGACAAGTCATCTGCAGAGGGTGTAATTAAAATCAGGTGGGCCATTGGGCCAGACAAGTCATCTGCAGAGGGTGTAATTAAAATCAGGTGGGCCACTGGGCCAGACAAGTCATCTGCAGAGGGTATAATTAAAATCAGGTGGGCCACTGGGCCAGACAAGTCATCTGCAGAGGGTGTAATTAAAGGCAGCTGGGCCACTGGGCCAGACAAGTCATCTGCAGTGGGTGTAACTAAAGGCAGCTGGGCCACTGGGCCAGACAAGTCATCTGCAGTGGGTGTAACTAAAGGCAGCTGGGCCACTGGGCCAGACGAGTCATCTGCAGAGGGTATAATTAAAGGCAGTTGAGGTTTAATAGGTCCACAACTGCAATGGACAGGCCAAGGCGTTAAGACACTCCTATGCTGAAATGAACGTCCTGGCAATGTCTTCTCCATCACATGAATGATATTTTGTATGCACTTGGGAGGAAGACGAACCTGTCTGATATCAGTTAGAAACTCCATAACAAGATGAACAAAATGCTTTGAAGGGACATGATATCAGTTAGAAACTCCATAACAAGATGAACAAAATGCTTTGAAGGGACAAGATCCCACTTCTCCATATCAACTGTCCATCCTAAACTGTGAATGAGGCACAGAAGGTTGTTCACTTCATGAACCCAACCAAAGTTATTGAACGTTTTTGTATTATACTGTCCAGGTGTGCCATCATTGCTGTTGAGAAGGATGTCCTGAAGTGGGGTAAGCAACAATCCAACATCCTGGTGAAAGCCTGAGGGCCGAGATTGTTGTCAAATGGAATGGTGCAAAAATATGTACACCACCCTGAGATAGTGGAAATGAGGGTATTTGTGTGATACCATGTGAACAGATATATGGAATTTTGGGCAGTAATTAACTGAATGAGTCTGCTTAAGCCTAGGACAGGTTTCAATGTTTAAGTCTATCACAGGTCTTAATGTTGAATTGTCAAAATTTATTATAAACTGCAATAGATTCTTTGGAAGCACTGTCCATAGTTGTGAGCAATGGTTTTAACTGGTAACATCTGAGGGATATTAATGACCACCTAACTGGAACCAGGAGAGTTAATCTTTAAGGGCTACTTCCCTCTGTCTATATGATATATGAATGGAAAGATTTTTTTCTTTTTCTTTCAGGGAGGGCTGGATTCAGAGGGAGCAGATATTAATTCCCTGATGTTAATGTCGGCAAGAAATTATTTAATGGAGAAAATGCTTAATAGAAGTATTTCTATGCTATTCACCAATTAATAAAACTTCTACCTTTATATTGCATCCATTACTATTATCACACATTGATAAAGTTCTACCTTTGCAGGTGGGTGATATAGAAAAATACCTGATTTTTTAAAATCTATACACTTACATGTAAGCTTTGATTCCAGCTGAGATTCTGATCACACACATAGTAAAGATTCTTCAAATCAGTAATGTTCCAGTCACAGACTGGGACAAAGAAAGGCAACACTTGTCAAGAATCTTTTAAAAATTCATCTCACCTACAGTAAGAATGATACAAACAATGCATAGTAAAACGGTCAATGGAAAATACTGTGATAAATCTATTTTTTTACTGTGTAACTTCAGTAACAGGTTATATTATATTCATTACCTACCACTTGTTTACCAAGCAGCTCTTCAAGTTCAGGTGTCACCAACAAATCTTTCAACATGGATGGACAAGGCCGTGATGTCTGTACAGTAGTATAAACCTACAAAATCAAAAGAAATTGTGCATTCAGAACAACAGAGAGAAAGCAAAAAATTTAATTTTTTAGTACAAAAGAATCAGGATATACAAATTATTTTAAAATTTCTGAGCGAATTATATGGCAAAGCAGCATACCTATGTACTTTAAATCACATGAAATTTTTGCTTCATGTTCACACCTTATGCACCACTGTCCATTAACTGGGGTGGAAAATCCCGCGTCCAGATGCCTAAGACAAATTAAAAATATTGCTGGACAAGTACAATTTTGTATTATTTAGATGCATTCACATTGTCACAAAGCAAATAAAGAAATATTTCAATTTTTGTACAATTTCATAACTATCTTAATCTGGACAAATACAATATTTATAAATTATCAAGCCCCAATTACACAAACACCAATAAATTAATCATAATTTTAGAACTGTCCAAAACTACCGACTGTCCCAAAATGATTTTGAATTTTCTATACTTTGCTAGCAACTGCATAACATCATAAATTTATATATGAAAATAAATAGTACATATTGCAATAAATAGTACATATGGAAATAAATGTTACATAAGGAAATAAATAGTAAATATGGAAATAAATAGTACATAAGGAAATAAATAATACATATGGAAATAAATAGTAAATAAGGAAATAAATAGTAGATATGGAAATATATAGTACATAAGAGAAATAAATAGTACATATGGAAATAAATAGTACCTAAGGAAATAAATAGTAAATAAGGAAATAAATAGTACATATGGAATTGTATAGTACATAAGAGAAATAAATAATACACATGGAAATAAATAGTACATCAGGAAATAAATATTCACAAACACACACCTTACATACACATGGGCAGGATCAAAAGATTCACACAATTTTGTTTGTAGAAAGGCAAAGGGAAAATATCCTTGACTCAAATTCTGATTTCATCTATTCGATTATCTCCTGGTTCCAGTATTTCTATCATTCTGTTAATAATACCTTGAAAATTGAATTATGCATGTCCTATGGGATAACAGATAATCATCTTCCAAACCATAGGCTGTTGATTATCTCTGTTCTCCCCAAGATGCCCCAGTGCAAGACATCACTATAAACTGCCACAATGCAGACACTGTAGCAATATGACTGAAAAACTGTTAAAGCTATGTTAAAAATTCCAAATCACACACACACACACTCTCCCCAAGAATGAGAGTGGAAGAGGCTCACCTTAACAAATAATCTTAGATGCCTGAATTTTAACTCTGGGTGACATGATATACTCATGCACCGATACAATGTGATCCTGATGATAGGGTATCATTTGTGTGTGTGATTACAATTTTTAATGTAGCTTTAACAATTTTTCAGTCATATCGTTATGATGTCTGCATTGTGCTGGTTATACTGATATCTAGCACTGGGGCATCATGCCGCAGACATGTAGCATCATGTCCCACCCAGTCACATTATCCTGACACCAGGCCGACCAGTCCTAAAAACTAACCTCTTAATGCTGAGTGCCAAGCAAGGCAGCTGCAAGTGCCATTTTTATAAGTCTCTGTTATGACTTGGCTGGGGTTCAAAAACCTGCAACCTCCTGCAGAGATGGACGCTCTAACCACTTAGGCCACCAGAGTGGTCCAATACTGTATCATCTTACATGCCTTGACTATATGAGATTTGAATATATATATATATATATATATATATATATATATATATATATATATATATATATATATAATAACATGGAAATTCTTGTGCCTATAAATTTGAATAAATTAACAGCTATGAATTCATGTATTTTTGTAGAGATCAATTTCTTTTTTTTTGTTGTAAGCAAATGACATTTTTGTATGTACAGTCAAACCTGTCCTAATAGTCACCTTTACTCAGCAGTCGCCTGTTCACAATGGCCATTCTAATTTCCTACAAGCAAGTTTCCTATATAAATGTCACATATGTAATGATCATCTGCCTTCTGCTGTCAGGGTCTATGTGTTTCCTAATCAAATAATGGTTTCTCCATGCCTTAAGCGGTCACTGGCAAGTATCTACAGTGACCACTCAGTCTATGCAAATTAAATTTTTGTTTTATGAGGAAGGCATTTTTTAAATAAAGAAATAGCATTTGAATTGATGTGCAAACATTTCTTATCTTGCTTGAACTCATCGACAGTGTAACTCAAAGGTGGCAATAAGTCAATTTCAAAAGTGAAGCAACTTTTATCATTACAGTATAGGGTCAAAGCAATCTGTTTGCTGTATGGTTGAAAAAGAAGTTGTATTATCGCAGAAGAAATGGAAGTCACCTTTTGTGTCAGTGTGACAGATAAAGTTCAATATTTTCATCTATGTGTCTGTAAATTCAAGCTATCTCTGAAAAAAATTTGTCTTTGGGAAGAGACACAAGCTACATCCCTTTTCATTAAGGCTAAAGGTCATTTAGTATTTAAAACTTGTCGGCAAAGGCAGGCGAAGTTTCAGTTTATGGGTCACAGAGAATAGCCATATATGGCTTCTTTGATTTTCTGTTTGTCACAGGCTTCTCACATAATCAGACTGTCTTTTGGACTTCGTAAACTGAGCAATTGGCTAACCCAGATATTAATTCAAAGGCATGAAAGGCTGTCTCCAAGTGAAATGAATACAAGCTGGCTGACCAAAGAGTATTCCTTTGTTTTAGTCACATGTATGCCATCAGTCAGTAGTGAAATCACTGTTATGTCATGGTGCACATAACAAAACTAACATCAGTGATTATTTTAAGTCAGTGATGATTAAATTTATAGGATGGATTAAAGTACCGGGGTAAGCAGGTTACAGTAATTCTATGTGGAACAATAATTTGGGAGATAAAATATGTGTATTATGATTTTGTTGAATAGTGCACATAAAACAATCTTGATAACAATAATAATCATACAACTACTAATAATAATACTAATACTGATAATAACAATGATATTTGGTGCATGACATTTATTTAATAAGCATTTTTAAGAGGTGAACCTGTGTACAGAAGGTCAGTTTTGCCTTACCCATACATGGACACTACTGACAGGTTTCACTATACTTAAATGTATGGATTGGAAAAGGAATGCCATTATCTCTGCTGAAGGACCACTGTTCATTAGTTCTTAAATTTCAAACTAAATGCACACAGAATGAAAAAAGAACTTTAGCAATGACACAGTTATGACATGTTTAATATTAAAGACAAATATCCCAAAATGCCTAATAATACATGTTTGCTTGCTTCCTTCCTTACTTATTTACTTACTTACATACTAACTAAATGAGAAAGAACTCACATCACCAAGTGCTCTTTCAAGGACAGCACTCAACAGCAGCAAAGCCACAAGTTTTTCAACATCTCTGTCAGACTTCAGGTGACAGAAACATTCTGCAATAGTCTCAATAAAGAAATACAAAAATGAATTGATTTAAATTATAGACTGATACTGTGAATCATATATCTGGTAACATTAACTTTTCATGAACTGAGTTTATCATTTTCACAACCTGAAATTTTCAAGATTTGTGCCTTGGCAATATGCATATAGTATACCGATAGTGATATATCCAGGAATACAAGCTTTAAAAATGTCAACTTTTCCAATAGGTGATGTTCTGCAACCTCCCATCCAACATAATTTTGCCCAAATATCTAACACCGAGACTCAAACTAAAGAACAATATGCAAATCTCCATATGTGAAAATCAGAAACATTGTGAATTTGTCTTTTGATCACATCTTTAAATGACAAACATTTTAATTAATTTTATTCAAAAAGTCAAATTATTTATCCCAGCCAGCTCATTCTAATCACCTGCTCTTTTGCTGTCCAACTACAAAATGACCCATAGATGCTTTTAAAATCTTCAACGCTGCCAAAACGGGTTAGAGATTCCTCCACAAAACTGAATACTG
This sequence comes from Megalonaias nervosa, assembly GCA_016617855.1. NCBI lineage: Eukaryota > Metazoa > Mollusca > Bivalvia > Unionida > Unionidae > Megalonaias > Megalonaias nervosa. The sequence continues at coordinate 20,100 of JAECUM010012745.1, read as the reverse complement.
GAGCCAGGGATTTGACTGAACTGATGAAATATTTCTGGCTGTCCACAGGATCTGGAATAGGATCTCAGAATAATATCATAGATCCCAATAACTGATCACTTTGCTAACAATTTAACAACAAGTATTCTGCACAACATTTATTTGGAGTAAAGGATTTGCATAAAACTTGAACATTAGTTTGCCCATCAGAAATTTAACAATGGCTTGCTTGTGTCAGAAACTTTCACACTGGCTTGGATAAAATACTTTTATGTTACCTTGCATGTCTGAAACTTTAGCATTAGCTTGCACATCAGAAACTTTAACATTAGCTTGCATGTTAGAAACTTTAGTTTGCACATCAGAAACTTTAACATTAGCTTGCATGTCAGAAACTTTTACATTAGCTTGCATGTCAGAAATTTTAACATTAGGTTTTGCACAAAACTTTAATATTTGCTTGCACATCAATTCTTTAACATCAGCTTGCACATGTCAGAAACTTAACACTGGTTTGAAAATTTAAGAAACTTAAACATAGCTTGAGTTGAATCTGACACCATCAGCACTAAAGAATGACATCATGCTTGCTACATCTTTAATTTTTCTCCCTCCCCCACCCCAAAAGGAAGATAATAAAAATATATCAAGAAAAGTTTTCTTTCTTAGGGGTTTTGTTAGGATTCGAGTCCTGACAGTCCCAGGTATCAAAGTCCAAGTATAATCAACACTGATCAACATACATGTAACATAGGTCACAATGTGGTAAGATATAGTACTAAAAAAGATCCATCCAATCACCTTATATAATGACTCTGTGCCATAAATATTATGTGAAAACACCAACAATCAACCAAAGTCAGTGAAGCATGAAATAAAATCACAGCATTATATCTTTTAGTTGGGGTAAAGTACTCATGGAAATGCATCCTATTAAATTTCATGATAGCCATGTACACTGCCTGAAAAATTAACATCAACTCCACAATTAAACTAAGTCAGTGAAGTATGAATACAGGTCTAACTCAGTAATCTATTTTTCTAGTTAGGAGGTAGCCCTGGTAATGATGCATCTCCTTAGACTTCAATACGTTATTAACAGTTCATATAACCATTTTAAAAACTAAAATTACACAAAGTTAGAAAGCATGAAATATTGATCACTGAGACCTAATTTTGTAGCAAGGGTCAAGTATTCATTAAGGTGCATTTTCTCACAAAATTTTCTGATTCTGTATAGAATATGATGTACATAAAGTGAATAAAACCAAATGAAGTCATGAGCTAACCAAAAGCTTAACCATGATTGGAGGCATGGAAAACAAAGTTAGCTCCCTTGAACTATCTCCATGGTTCAAATTGATGAAACGATAAAAAGTTGTTTGTTGTTGAAAACCTGAGAAGCAAGAATGTTTGAGATGCAAGGAGGATCAGAGCTCCCACTAGCAGATCCATAGTCATCTGACCCCAAAATCGTCAAGTCAAGGAGTCACATTCAGGTTTTTGAGTCAATGCAAATGGTTAATATGATCTGTTGTATAAATACCTATGCAAATGCCAATGGCCGGGGCAATATAATAGGACTCTTATACTCACTTACAAGTCCAGTCAAACTGCAAACGACATAGACCCTGATCTGCTATTTCATTATTATTACCAATGTATACTCTTACAAGCATAAATAAAATTTGCTTGAATGAACAAAAAATAAAATCCCTGGCTTCATGTCACACTCATTTCTTAATGTACTCCACTGTATCTGACTTGTAAAAACTAGGAACTGACAACAAAATTGTCAGCTGCTAAGAAAATGACACCTACTGAATATGCCTTATATGGGAACAAGTTAATGTAGGTTAGAAGAAAAAAATTAATGTAGTACATAGAGTACATGCAACAAGGCCATGTTGGAATTATCTGTCAATCAAGGACCCAACATAGCAGCTATTGTGAATGTCCACATCATGGTTTGTAGTGGATATTAAATTTTATTGTCCCCATCGGAAAGTTGCAACAAAATGATTATGTAATAGTGGACATCTATTACATCACATGGAACTTACCTGTCTGCTGAACTACAGTAGGCAACTGACAATGCTATGTTTAAAATGTGTATACTGCTTTTAATGTTCAAATACTCACCCATCAAAGAACATTAGGGCAGAAAATTTAACTTGGGGGGGGGGGAGGGGGGACAGAAACAAGGATTTGTTTTAAAAAGAATTTCAACTCCCAAATAACTTTGTATCCGCTATAATAGTTGCAATAAATTATTTATCTTGATGTAAAAGAAACAAATTAGCAATGATTCAACAAATATTCCCAGCTCCACCTGATCCACCATGAAAAATTAAATGGCTGGTCCCTTAACATACCTGTATTGATAGGGGTGAAAGATTAATTTTTCAAGCAAATGAATTATCACATTGACACAAAAAGGAAAACAATGTTACGGCAATCTGGAACATGATTCAGTTAATCAAATAAAGAATATGAGAAACACTGATCTTTTATTGTTTCATTCTGTCAGCCACTTTACATGCTTAACATGTTAGACCTCAATGAAATGCACTTTCTGATATCCATCCTCTGAATAGCACTTCTGCTGGGTGTGATCAATATTTTTGTATTTATTGTAAAATAAAGTCTCAAGTTTTTGTACATCAGATTATTTTTACTTTAAAAGTGAAATATCTTTTCATAAGTTTTTTCTCATTTATCTTGTATTATATTATGCATAATCTCAACATTTCATTCCATCAATAATACCTTCAATACTGTACCAAATTTCTACCAGCCATGTTTTTGTCAACACTATAAATCTAACTCACATTGCACTTGCAGCAATCATTCTTAATATGTGGCTTCATATTTTGTAACGACTTTAAAAAGGTATCACTGGTTGAATTTCTGTATCTACTTCGAACTGAAGGTGGGGGAGGTTTGGCTGCAAAGGCTATAAATATAAATTTTTTGTCTATTTGTGAATTACTGGGTCATCACAAATACTGTGTGTTCATTATTGCAGCAATAGTCTCAGAGGTCTCACTAGGATTTTAAAACTAGAAGTCCAGGACTCCTATTTTGGTAAATCCCACCAGCAAAACTTGCAGTCCCATAAGCATATGGGCATACCTGAAGTGGCTAAATGTCCAGATGAGAAGAACCAATGGTTGTCACTGAATTTGATTTTCCAAATTCTTTACACCACTGACATATAGCTCTTGTCTGTCCATTTGAGTGAGACTGAATTTTGTCAATCCAAGGAAAGGTCTTATTCCAAACACTAAGCCAGGCATCACACTTTCTTATACTTGGCTACTGTTCCATCTGAACTATCAGTTCTAGCAACGTCTGCACTCTTCTGAATCTCATTAAAATCTTTGTCAACTTGCCGTTTAACCCCAAAATACTTATCCAAAATTTTGCAAATGGCATTTTGTCTAAGTTTCGATGTGACTTGATTTTGAGGTCACACGCACTACTTATTCTGTTACACTAGGAAATGAACACAATAATGAAAGCTAAATTTCTTCATTTTGATGTACTCTTATAATGACCACATGTACATCTCTGGGACTTTCTGCCTCTGACTTCAGTCACTGTAAATATCAGCACATTTTCCCACCATTCAGCAGCTAGTCGAAGTCTTTGAATTTGCCACCCAGCTATTGTGTGCATACGGAGGACTCCTGTGTAAATGATTTTCTGCGCCCCAGATAAAAAAATTGGCATCTAAATACAGGTGATTAAGCATTTCCGAGACCTCTGAGTCTCATTAACTTTTAATCTATTCAACTTATTTATTTATTATGCATGCAGAAAGGCATTACAATCAATTCATTTTACGGTCCATGTATGTTATCAAATCTTTAGTGACTTCATTTGGCAGAAGTTATGTTTTCAATTGATACCAATGACATGCTTGAATTTTAATTTAAGTAATTTAACACTTATATGCAGTGTGCTATTTTGAAGGATTTATCAGGCAAATAAAAAATTACTCTTTATTTGGTTTGCTTTATATACGGCATGAACTCAACGATATGCAAATTATCAACCATTCAATTTGCAGTTTGCAGTGGTTGAAAAAATTCAGCACACAACCCCCCCCAACAGCTTGAAAAAAATAATCATGCTCTCACTTTTTTTAAGAGAAAAAAAACAAAAAATATATTTATTATATTACTTCAAGAAAAAAGTTATCTCCTGACAAATGAAAACAAAATCCTAGTTGGAAGAAATCCCAAGGCCTCCCATCTACCAAGATAAAAAGATAAATGGTCAGTTTACATTACAAGTCCAAACTTTATTTTTCAAAAAGTTTTAATAATGTTTGGTTTTGAGGCAGAACTATACAATTTTCACTTGATACGGAAGAGTATGTAAATTTCTACATGTGTATATGCTAGCAGGTAAATATATGTTTGGTCAATCAATGTGGATGAATATCGTTTCTAGTTTAATTCTTTGGACATACACTCTGTCATGGGACAGGGGTGTAAGGATATCAAAGAAATTTAAAACATGGTAATTTTTTCTTTGTTATACATGTTCATTTGTACATATGCCAAGCTAGACCACTGATAAATATCACAATCAATGTTACTACTATATCGTACAGGTAAACGACTTAAATTGACACCTGCTATATTTGGGTTTATGGTGTCAGGGTTTCTCCTGTTTGTTTACTGTGTTGACTCATAGGGTGAATGCAAAAAAATCAACAAGGGGTGACAAAAACATCCAGGGGTGTAAGGATATCAAAGAAATTTAAAACATGGTAATTTTTTCTTTGTTATACATGTTCATTTGTACATATGCCAAGCTAGACCACTGATAAATATCACAATCAATGTTACTACTATATCGTACAGGTAAACGACTTAAATTGACACCTGCTATATTTGGGTTTATGGTGTCAGGGTTTCTCCTGTTTGTTTACTGTGTTGACTCATAGGGTGAATGCAAAAAAATCAACAAGGGGTGACAAAAACATCCATGACATAATTCCACTAGATTTTGTGGACATCCACCAAATGCAGTGGACATCCATCCATAAGTAGTGGACACTTAACTTGTTGCCCCTCTGTCCACATCTGTGGTACTGAGAGTGAGCAATCTGAAATTGGTCATGCGTGTACTTTAACACATCTTAAATTTACTGACCAAATGAACCGTGACAAACTTAATCGTCAATAAGGTAAAATAACCATTCAATTCACATTGATTAATTACTTGAAGACATCTGTTTACCTGTTAATAATGACTTCAAATACTGAAAATCAATAATTCCCTCAGCATCAAGTGTTAAAGAGTAAGTTTCAGTACTGATTCCCTCTGTTAGCAGTAGCTGTTTGACATACTGGGACAGGGCTGATTCATCACAAATAGGAGGGTTTTCATCTTCATGAGATAGTGACATACTGTAAGCTTACCTGAAATAATACAAAAACTAATCAGAGACCAAAATGCAATGAGATAATTTCTTGACAAGTACTTCTCCACTACTGCAAACTTATCTACATGCACTCAGGGCTAGAATTTAACTTTTTTACTTTGACCTTTTTACAAGTAGAGGAAAAAAAACCTTGTAAAATCCTATTTATACTGTAAATTTCTTTTACTGGCTACTTTATTACCTACATTGTAATCCGAGTTTTGGGACTAAAAGAACACTCGACATATATGGGTTCACGAGAAATGGTTGTGGAACTTCTCTTCCATTATCAATTATAATTTTTATTATCAATTTAAATTTTTTTAAAACTACATTTAAAGCCTTATTGTTTTACTTCCTTATAACCAAAATCTGATTAATAAACATGACCATGATTGGTTCATAACAATCAGCCTCACCTGACTGAACAAGAACATATCAGGGACAACCACTTTGTTTTAGGGAATAATTAGGACAATAAGTCAAATAACTGTCTGTAATTCACCATCCTATAAGAAAATTCTAGCAGAGCAAGTCATCATTAGAAATAAAGAAACAGATTTTACCTATCTGCAAAATATTTGCATATTTGTGAATAATATGGTTTGGCAAAAAAGATACCCTGCTTCCCCTTGAAAATATGTTGGTTTCATCCTAGTCTACTGTGAATTAGTAAATGTTGACAGGAAACAATGTCATAACATCAAAATTTACTAAACAATTTGTCCTGATTTAAACTAATTTGTAATCATCTACCATAATCTTCAAAATATGTTGCAGAAAGCAGCAACATCAAGGCAAAGAGCTGCAAACAGTGTATCCACCAAATTTTCAATTGGCAGGTATGTTGTTTTTGTTGACATGAATCAATATCTGAAAATTTCAACTGACTTGTGCAATCACTACTGCCAATCTAGTTTTCTTTGTTTAATATAACAAGCTGCATTTGCAAATCTATCACGTCTGTCAATCCATCCCACCATGCTTATCCATCTCTGTGTCAGTCAATTATCCTTGTAACATTAACTTCAACTCTTTCGACACTAATTAAGACAGCATGATAATATTTCCGTGGAAGATGGTGGCTGGAAACTGAATAAAATAAAGAATGTTGATAATTGTGCTGGATTTCATCTTTATTTCAAGTACATTACTATAGAGGAAATGAGGACATGACTTATGGAGACTAATGTAGATCAGTACTTATATCTGGTAAATTCAACAATGCATGACCAAAAGCACATAATCTTCAATTCAAGAAACAATACAAGAATGCTCTTTAACAGAGATATTCTTTCATAATAAAATTCTATTGAAGGCACATGTTTCACTATTATTTTAAGCTAGTCTCTGAATTAATGGATTTTTCAAGACAAAAAATGTTGATAATGCACTGGTAACATTTTGACCAAAGAACTTCATTTGCACTGTTGTCAACTGCTTGGTCAAATGGTAAGAATGGTGACACTCTCACACAGGAGTTCCTGGTTTGAATTGCACAATGTACTTGATTCTTTTCAATTTTTTTCTTTACGTTTTTTTTGCCCTTGAATTAGCAAACAGAATTAGCTCATATTTTCTGCTCCCAGCTCATATTTTTCAGTAAAACATAAACAGTAAACAACTGACATTATCACACAAGATTCCATAATAAATTTTCTACTTCAATTTTTTATACAGCTGGCCAATACATTTGAGCATGAAGTAAAATAATGTTTGCTTGTTCCCAATCAAATAAAGGATATATTTCATCTTGTGGTTGCAAAATCGAGTGTTTTAACTTGTGGTAATGACACTCATGACAATTTCAGATTTTCAACCAAATGATGAAACATATCCATTATTAATTTGGCACAAATAGCCTCTATTGACCCTAATTTTATTTTGCTTGTGAATGTTCAATATTTTAGACTTTGGACAATAAAAGCTTAATTTCTGCATTTTTCTTTACTCGAGTTTTTATTAAAATTTAACTCTTAACAAATTTTCTGAAATTAGTTCAAATAACAAAAACAAATTGCATAAGTAAATTCTTGAAAGTTCTTACTATGGCTGTCACTTTTTGCGCTACATGTATCACATTTAAGATTTGTGATCAAAATTTGACAAGTTTTAACATGAAGAATACAAACTCCACAACTTAACATTACCCCAGTTATGTTTATTCAATCAAACAAGTGTCATTTTCCTCACATATCAAGATTGTTTTATCATATCCTCAACAAAGAATATTATTTTTTGGGCAAAAAATAATCCATAAAGTAGATTTTATCAATGAATGGGACAGCCTCTACAGTATATTAACAAGTTGTGAAATATGGTCACAAAGGGAAAATTTTACAGGAAAAATATTGTATATTTCCAAGTCCAGCATGACTGAAAAATAAAACTACAATCACCTACAAATTTAAGCATCAGATCATTTATGCAAAAATTGGATGTGTTAATAGTCATTTGAAACAAAATGTGGGTGTCAAAAACATAGAGTTACTGTGGACTGGGGATATAACTGCTCAAATTTAGCAAAATTAATATTTTCCAGTTCTCTAATGGGTTGAGAAACATTCTTTTTTTGTTGCAATTTTATGAAATATAAGTGAAAATTTGCCACCTTTTTTAAATTTATTTTGAGCTAAATTTCTGTCTACTCCCATATATTTTGCCACACAGTTAGGTAATGCAGTGACATCATAGAGGTCTATCATGAAAGTCCAAATTAAAAATGAAAGAGTATGTATTTATATCAATTTGTTTTATGCATTGAAAACACAATATATATATATATATATATATATATATATATATATATATATATATACACACACACACACACACACACACACACACAAAGAATTCATGAAGTGGTGGGAAGAGTGGCATGCACAAACTCGTTTGTACGAAATGTTATTGCGTATTACTGGGTGCTAAATAATATTAAAATGGGTCTCTTATAATGACTATAAATTTATGCGGAAATACCAGTGGGAAAACAGGTTTCAAGAACATGGGTTAAAAGTTTAACGATTTCGCATCATGACGTCAATAGACTTTGTATCTTTGTATATTAAACATGGAAGATTTACAGTGCGGTGCATAGTAAACAGGCCTGGATATGTACTGTATCTAGAAAGGATCGGTCAATGCCTGCTAACATTAACTCTGATGAGTCAGCCAAACTGAACGGGAGTTTCCCTCTCGCGTCCCATGCAAAACATGACAATACGAAATTCAGTGCACTTAAGTGACACAAAAATGCATAAGAAAGAACTATGAGCATCGACGACATGTCATATCACAAAATAATTTTTTTTTTTATTTTTGTTTCTTTCATTAAATACGGCCAAGAACAATATGCATCTTAAGTCGTGATACAAAACATATGGAGGCCGCCATCACACCAAGGACTTGTATAATATACACTCCGCCGGTCGACGTTTACACGAGAAAACTGGATGTTGGTATTGTTTGTGGGGTCAGCGGGAAGGAGATTCCAAGATTACTTTATTTTGCATATTACAGTTTTAATTGTATAAAACAGCCATTTCCAAACACGTATTAACATCTATTTTACTTAGTTTTAATTATAATCAAAATTGTGTTGTGATACGATGTAAATAAATTCTATTATATTCAAAAATATCCTGATTCTTCTTCCAATCAGTTTGCTAAAGAAATAAATAACTATGAATGCTGATGTAAAATATTTACAACATCCTTGAACAATAATTAAAACAACATATTTATATTATTCTCTCTCTCTCTCTCTCTCTCTCTCTCTCTCTCTCTCTCTCTCAGGAAAATATAATTATGTTTGTCCAACTGAGCAAAATTTTTAATTTGTTCAAAACAAGAAATGAATCTACAGCTTCTTCTCCTTGCACGCAACAATTTCTAATAGTAATTACTTTATGATAATTATTAACAGTACATCAGGTTTAAAGAGGGTTTTACTATCCAACATCAAATGTAAGTAATTTTGGTAACTGCTGCAAAAGTAAGAGAACTATTTGCACCACTTCATCGCTGACGTATGCGGTACCTGTTATGTTTTCCTTGATCTTGTACAACTATTTATTTATTTATTTATTTATTTATTTATTTATTTATTTATTTATTTATTGCTAGTCATGTTATAGATTCCCTCGTGCATACGATTCAGTGTTTTGCGATAATGCTCGTGATTTGTTAAGTTGACGTTCTAATTGAAGGAATTAATGTTTTACTAAAACAAAATTATATATATTTTTTTTTTTTTTTTTTTTTTTTTTTTTGTCTCGCCAAATCTCATCAAACTTGTTGTGTGTGTTTGTATTAGGCTGCTTTCGGAGTACAATACTCTAATGTCGCATGGAGCTGGATCCCAACGCATACGTCAGTTATGAAAAGTATTCTAAAAGTGTAGAATTTTACATATTTCTCGCGTCATTCATGGTAGGTATTTAAAAATAGTAACTGAAGTTTGTCAGGGGTTTCCCTTCGCGGGTATATTGTCATCAGCGAGCAGATTACAATTGTACCAACAATAGGAACAAAACAAATAAATGTTGACCAAGTTTTAGAAAAAGTGCAGATCACGTAACTGAAGTTGAAATGCAATCCCAAAAAGTACCTGTACGCATATGTTTGTTTTTTTTTTGTGTTTTTTTTTCGCAGTTCCCATACTCCACATCACTATGTGTTATATATCTTGTAGGAGAATGTTTTTGTTATTTCTTAATATATTACTACCGTTGTATTCGTTTATAAGATGAGTCAAACTGCAAACTGTACAGACCCAGATCTGCCGTCACATAATGCGCCGGCAGATCTGGGTCTGTGCAGCTTGTTAGGAGTAATCAGTAAAACAAACAAGATGGACCCTGATCTGCGATCTCATTATGCGACGGCAGATCAGGACATTTGATGTTGTCAATTTGACTTGACTTATAAGCGAGTACAGACCGTATGTTGATTGTGAGGCAGACTGGCAATATTTGTCATCCAATTAAGCCTTTCTGGTGGTAATTTTAACAAAGTTTTCATTGACTGCAAATTCATCGGATAGCCATGAGAAAAGTAACACAAAAAACCAAGGACATGCATATTTAATTTGTGGATTATTTAACAATTAATTGTGTTTCGATAGATGATTAGTACTTGTACGAAGCTATAAGGGGACAAATAGGAATTAGCATTATGCCCGTAGGTTAATATGCTTGATGCCATTTAAGGACAATTGCTATGTTAAATTGGTCCATAGGCTTAACATGGGAATGGGTTTATAGGGACAACCTTAACAATGGGAATGGGTTTATAGGGACAAAAGTGTTTATAGGAACAAACGGTAAGTGGCTGGCCTCAATGGGGGTGTGATATAGTAACATTGTCAGAGTTTACCTCAATAAGTGCCACTATAGGTACGTGTGGGAAATCTTATGTTAAATTGGTTAGTGGGTCTAACATGGGAATGGGTTTGCAGGGACAAAAGTGTTTATAGGGACAAAAGTGTTTATGTGGACAAAAGTGCTTAAGGGCAAGACGGGAAGGGTAATTTTTAACAGAGACAAACAAACACACATATACATAAAACAGAGAAACACATATTGGAATGATTGAATAGTATCTCTCGTTTCTAGAGATGTGGGTGACCCTGAAAAGGGCCATATGGTTTGCTAACCTAAGTTATTTAACATAAGAAGGCATCTCACCAGTCTTCTTTTCCTTAACTTCTTCGCACAAGGGGTCCGTACAGCAAGATCCTTTTCAGACAGTCTTGCCTCTCCACATAGATTCTTTTCTTTCATAGGGCTGTGTTGCTGATTCTGGTGATGGCCCACGATGATTTGACATACATCAGTTAATCCGGGTTAAATAGCATCCCCGAAACGAGCATGGATTCCTTTACGCTAGCCAGAATGGGATACTTCTTGATCGGTGTTAAGACCATGTAAAAAAATAGGACAAGGCACTTGTATTTATAGCCTAAGGTCGGATCGAATCGGATTGAAATGTTTCACCAATCGTGTGTCCTACCAGACATATTGGCAGAGTCAAAGTAGCTGAGACAAATGTATCAGTCTTGTTAACTCGACCCAAGAGAAAGAGACCTTCACGTGCCAGCATTCCAATCCAGCTCTTACTACATCTACTCTCACTACCAATGAGATGCCGCCATCAGCAGTTACTACTACCAAAGCAAGCACACAAGCAGGAGAAGTAGGACTTGGTCGTGGAAAGAGCTCAGGACAAGCGCATCATGTCATGAACATGAACTTGTCAAAGGCAAACACTCAACGGTCTTTTTCAGGGCTATCCAGATCACTACAAAAAAAAGATACTACTCAATGATTGCCAGATCAAATAAAACTTAAATCCCTTTTCCCGACGAATGAATAGCGTGAGTACGTGTTAAGTCATTCAGAAGGGACATGATTTTCATTACAGATTTGTGTGATTTCTTGTTAAAGACACTGAAATGACAATGCCAAATTAAAGAGGGCGATCGTTTGAGACTCTCCATCCATCACGATAATTTGAAGTCGCCCGTTTGGATCCAGTTTTACACACTGGCGGAATTAACACCGTCCAAAGTCATAGACAAAATTCAACACGTGCAGAAATCGAATAACCGATGGAAAAGCTACACTTTACATTACTCACGTTTCACCTCCTAAAGTGAGCGGACCACGCAGAAAAGTGTTATTGATGGATGACATTCGCAGTACCAAACGCAGTGTTATCCAAATTAACAACTTCCAAGACCAGATGTGCTTAGCCCGTGCCATAGTCGTGGGTCGAACTAGTGCCGACAAGAACGAAACGAATGGAAAAGAGCATGGAAGAGCATTTGAAAATCAGTCAGATACAAACAACGAAGATAAGCAGAACTAGTGTTACCACACGTAGACATACATAAATAGACCGCGTGTATCAGTCCTAAAATACTAAAACTTAAGATGCCTAGGCACCTCGCTATACGTTAAAAGTATATACTCTAGTGGTTGGTGGAGTCCTGGTGTTTCGAGGGCCCGATTTCCCAGACGGAAAATACATTATCGTGTGTCATCACCAAGAGCATTCCGATAACATTATTAGTATCGCCGGATTTTTCTGATAATCTTATTATTGTGAGAAATGTTACCCAGGAATTTGCAGTCGGAACCAACACATTCATTGCGGAGAGAGATGCCGGGGTTGTTTAGCGTTCAACGATGCATTCCCGAAGGAAAAGAACGAATTCATTGCTCTCTTTGCAAACGAACCTTTGTTAGTCTTACGTGTTACGAACAACATCGCATGAAACAACTTTAACAACAGAAAAATGATTGCGAATTACTTAGATTGTGCTGCGCTTATGGACATTTTCGATCCAACAACACCGAAGCACACGTTTGTCCATGAATGAACAGATGACTTTTCTGTGACTAAATCGTGGACTTTGAACACCAATGCTACATCCAAAAATACGACAAACAACTGTAGGAAGACCGGTACTAAAAGAAAAAGAAACAACTGAATTTTATCTTGTTTACTTTGAATCTCCTTAATTTCTGAGTAGCTCTTCGGGCTTGCGAGAAGTGAATGCAAGAAGAATTTTTTTCACTGTACCAACTGTAGTAAAGTTCCGGAAGAAAATGAAAAGATCTTTCGGGGACCCCGTATTCTTCACGATTTTTCCGAATGGATCTTAGATCCCATCGACGGTACTTGGAACGAAAAAAACATCCAGCATTATGGGGAATGCAATTGATATGCAACATAGATGACTCACAGTTTCTCGGGATATGATGGACAATTTCTTTTTAAATGTTATTCAGAACAATGTTCTGAATGCCTTACCATGAACAAAGCCAAACTCATCTACGTGAAAGTGGGACAAGTACAATTTCAAGGCTCCATGAGTTATTTGGCCATACATTTGAGTCAAATGTCTTTCTTTCGAGGATATATTCATACGTTTGCCACTCGACATTGCGTGGTAAATCATACCGAACAAGATCAATCACTTACACACTACACGCCGCGAAGAAGTCTCTTATTGAGACGATACTTCTTTCGAACATGTTTTTTGCAATCCTCTAATTCTGGTGTGTCTTTTGGAAGTCTTTGTACCACTGACACTTTGTAAGTAGAAATCGTAGCATCCCAAGTCTTCTGATTCTTTGGTAGCTGAAATGTCTGTCCATTTGAACATTTTCAAAAGAATCAATCTTCTTACAGCATTCAGGTACCAGTGGTTAAAAATCTGTATCTAAAAGTATGTAATTGTTCTTTGAGTTTCATTTGTATCTTTTCAAACTCTCTATAAATGCGTTCTCTTAGCTCAAGAGACAAACAGCGAAAGTCATCTTTTATAGCATCAATGAAGTATTATTTTGGTCCAACCAAAGGAATGTAGTGACAGCAAGGAGACCATCTGGCATATTCCAGGTAACTCCCATTCGTGAAGTGTTACACCACAACTGAAACACTTTAATTTATCTCCTTCACCCAAGCAGACAAATCCAGCTCTGGATAATTTGTTGGTAGAAGGTCCATCCAGACATTTAGGCTATTTCCTTTGAACATCTGGAATCGACTTTCAAAGTCGCAATAGCCAGGCAAAACCACTGGGAACGAGTATTCTTCATTGATGAGCACATCTTGATGAGCTAGTGGTGAGAATGATTAAATGCATTCAGAATCTTCCTGACGTGGATATAAAAGCTTACCATGCCATGAGCTTTATCTGTAGTGTTGCAACACATTCCGAGGAAGGAAGTCAATTACAGCATTCAGAACTTGGAGTATTAGCAAAACCTTTTAGAACAATTGTTTCTACCGAGTTGTGGACGCCATGTAGTGCCATATTTTCTCGGATTTCGTTTAGCTGCAGATTCATTGTGGACTATTTATGAACAGTACGTGCAAAGACATCATGGTCACTCCTCCAACTTTAAATGTGCACGAGATGAACGTGACTGGAAATGTCTTGGCTTTGATACATGGAGGCAAGAAGTGGCTGACTATGCTAAAAATCTGTGGCGCTGGAACTGATCCAAGAAAAGAAGGTCATTTAGAACGGGTGCCAGAAGTGAACATGACATTCAAGACCATGTTAGAAACAGAAGTAGAAGAACCCGACACAGAGGAAAAAGAAACATTGCCATTTTAAGAGTGCCGTCGAACACATCGAATGGAATGAGGTAGACAGACCCGAGGAAACATTTGAGACTGTGAATGGTTTAAAGACTAAAATAACACCTGAGTGTGTACCTAGATTTCATCGGCCCACTTAGATCGAGTATGTTGATTTGTGTCCATTGATGTACTTAGTCATTTTATCTCCTCTGTATTTTAAATTCTTGACGTGTAATATTGTTTGAACAAACATTAAACGTGTTTCTAAGGTATAAAAATGTTTTGTGTCGTCAATGTTATTCTCAGAATTCTCAACACCAAAGCTATAGCTACATCTTTCTCATGTTGCTTTTCCTCTGCTGTCAAAGTAATTGACGAGAAGTTAGATCGTCAAAGATGGGAGGCAATGCATTTTCGCCATCCCTTTAACATGGTAATTGCTGTACCTGGTGATTCAGGCAAAACCGAATTTATCAAACGTGTAATCGAAAACAAATCTCATTTGCTTGATCGTCCACACCAACGCATCGTGTAGTGTTACAAGGAGTCAAGGAAAATCAATATTATTTATAGAAGGTATCCCTTTCTAAGATAATAGGATCGTGTCTGACTCGAGTCAAACATATCTTGTCATCTTCGATGACATGTTAGGAGAAAACGAAAAATAAATTAAACTTTGGTTTACACGAAAAAGGACATCATCGTAATACCAGTATCATTTATATTACAAAAACTCTATTTCAACAGAGTAAAGCACGTTGCACCATTAGTTTCAATGCCTATTACGTGGTATTGTTTAAATGTCCGAGAGATAAATCTCATGAGCAAGTGTTATCCAAACATTTAGGAACTCCTTGGCGGAATAATGCGTGCGACGATGCCACTCAAAAACGTCATGCCTATTTACTCATCAATCTAAAACCAACCACCAGTGGCGTGCTAAGTGGGGTGCGGGGAGGGGGGGAGGGGGTTTACGCCCCGGGTGACAGCTAGAAGGGGGGGGGGCATCGGGAGAGTTGAAATAAGTACAAGTTTTTCAAACCAAATGAAAACTACGCCAAAGTAAAAGTTATTTCCAATTTGGTTATGACAGCACTGTACTCTTTATAAATCTACTTGCAAAAATAATATTTTTCTGTGTGTTTACATTATACTTTCAAAAATGGTACTAATAAAAACTCAATTCAAACTGGAAATAAAAATAAAATAAAAAATGTACAACTAACACACAAGTAATTAAATTACATATACGTAACACTGTCAAATTGATTCATGCACTGTATGACATTAGTCGCGAACAAAATGCATATGTCTGTGCCCATTTGTTAGAAGTCAGTCTCAGCGAAGTCTTACGATGGTTTACTTTGACAGCACGTCAGTCATTACAAGGTATCATTCACATTCTTCAACAGACAAAACATAAAGTAGCACTTTGTTACGTATATATAATTTAATTACTTGTGTGTTAGTTTTTAAATTCTTTTTTATTTTATTTTTTGTTTCATTACATTTTAATGTAATGATTATTTTCACGGGATTTGATATTTTTGAAAAAAAAAATCAGTCTGATTAGAACGTAAAATTATGACTTAAGCACTATTTTTAGCTCACTTTGGTTCATAGATTTTGTAAACATCGAGTAAGATTCGTTAAGTTCTTTCAAGGCTTACGTGTCTATCGTCTGTGCACTTTTATATCGTTGTTTCATCTGGGTGACCACGTGGGCCACCATGTGATCTAAAATTGAGGGTTTTAATACTCATTCTCAGAGTTTTTTAGTCAGTCATATCTTACACCTTGAGGGTACAAGGTGTTTTGATTGTTGATTCCAGCTTGTTCTGAAGTTCATCTATTTTTTTGGATTTAATAATTTAAATTCTCTAGAAAACAACACAAGTGCATTTCTTTATGAAAATTCTGGGAAAAAAAACATTCAGTGGAAATTTATTCTGGAATTCTAAACAGAACATTATAAATTGTGTTTCACTAGGAACTGTTGCCATCAGTACAACACCTCATCTGACGTCATCGCCTTCCATATTGGAACTTCATAGAGATTCGAACCTGAATTCAATTAGAACTGTTTAGTGATAGGACTTAAATTTTTCAATTCTAGGTTAATTTTTGGATTATATTCACAAACCGTAAGTCCTATTTCATATTTTTATCTTGTTTTCTAGGGAAATAAATTATTTTGTTAAAATTTACAAAGCTTGTTGACTTCACTCTTTTCTTTTGTTACTTTTGTACGAGCCTACACGTAACAGAAGAAAATTGGGGTTGCTCGTCCTTAGGATATATGAATTTTGGCTAAAATATTTCAGAAAATTGTTTTTTGAAATTTAAATTCCCCTAGTCTTTAAATCCCAAGTACTATTTTACATTTTGTTTGAAATATTTAGTGAAAACAACAGGCTTTTTTCAAAATATCATCAAAAGTAGAGAACATTTTTTGGAATTTTACCCAGGAGTGTTTGGACTTTTTAAAAATGGAAGTACAGCTAAAAAAGTTGAAATTAGAGATAAGACAGGTTCAGTTTCAGATAGAAAAGATGCAAATGGAAAGAGAAAGTGAAGCAAAACAAATGCAATTTGAGAAAGAAAAACTAGATATACAATTGCAAAGAGAGAAGGATGAAATGGAATTTCAAATTCGGTTAAAAGAATTAGAGCTGGCAAAAGGAAAACACTCCCCTACTTTTGATGTTTACAAAAATATCAAGTTAGTACCCCCTTTTCTGGAAAACGAAGTAGACAGCTATTTTCCTTATTTTGAAAAAGTTGCTGAAAATTTGAAGTGTCCAAGGGAGTACTGGACTCAGTTATTACAATCTGTACTTATTGTTAGAGCTCGTAATATTTACATTTCTCTAACACTAGAGCAGAGTGCTGACTATGATGTGGTTAAGGACTGTATTTTGAAGGGTTATGAGTTAGTCCCCGAGGCTTATCGGCAAAAATTCAGAAATTCTAGAAAAGCCAACTGACCAGACCTATGTCGAATTTGCATGGGAAAAAGTATAACAATTTGATAGGTGGTGCTCTTCTAGAAAAGTCAATAAAGATTACGAAACTCTCAGACAACTCATGTTAGTTGAAGAGTTTAGGAACTGTGTCCATAGTGACATTAGAATGTATCATGACGAGCATGGGATCGAAACCTTGGAAAATGCTGCTCTTGCTGCTGATAACTGTTCCTTAGCTCATAAAGTTCCTGTTGTAAGCAAAGCTTTCACTCAGCAGTCTACTGGTAGAAAGGTATTTCAGCCTAATACGACTCCTTCTAAAACTCAATCTGGCACAACTTTTAAAAATCAATCTTCTGATAAACTTGATTCAAAATCCTTGTCTATTCCTACGTATACCTATTGCAAGAAAAAAGGACACGTCATTTCTGATTGCTTCAAACTGAAATATAGGCATCAGAATCAAGATTGACATATCCCAAATCCTCTTATTTCTAAGAGGTCATGGTCACGGTCATGTATTGAAAACAATACATTTGTTGGGTCTCATAAACCCCAGTCTGATTTTATTATGGAGAATTATGAACCATTCATGTCAAAGGGCTCTATAGTACTCTTGGGTGATTTGGCCAATCCTATCCCTATTAAAATTTTAAGGGATACAGGAGTTTCTCAGAGTCTTTTATTGTCAGGTATTTTGCCTTTTCCTGAGAAATCCTGTTCTAATGAGAGTGTCCTCATTCAGGGAGTAGAGTGCGGATTTGTTAATGTTCTTCTCCATTCTGTAAATTTGTCATCAGACCTGGTTTCAGGACCTGTGACAGTCAGTATACTGTCTACTTGACCCGTTGAGGGCATTCATTTGTTGCTAGGCAACGACCTATAGCTGGAGACAAGGTTGTGGTTAATCCACTTGTAACTGACAAGCCCTCTATCGATCAGAAAGTTGATCCAATTGAAAAGAATACAATGATTTATACCGAGCTTGTGCAGTTACCAGAGCTATGGCAAAGAAAGCTCTTGAGAATGATTTTGATAAGGAAAATATTCCTTTAGCTGACACATGTATTGGTCAGGCATTTGATGAGGTCACTTTCACTCCTTCTTTGGATCAATCAAAAGGTATTGATCACAGTGATCCTCTTTTAAATACTCATTCTCTTTATTCTAATCAGGATGACAAACGACAATCACTTGTCGTCGAACAGGAAAAAGATCCTGAGATCTCTTGTTTATTTCAGTTGGCCATTAGTGAAACTGAAGCCACTGAAGTACCTGTCTGTTATTTCATTAAAAATGGAATTCTTATGCGACAATGGAGACCTCCCGAGGTACCTGCTGGTGACGAGTGGTCAGTGAACTATCAGATTGTAGTTCCAAAATCTTACAGACAGGAAATACTTAGTTTGGCCCATGAAACTCCTCTGGCTGGTCATTTAGGGATAAATAAAACTTATCACAAGATCTTGACTCACTTTTATTGGCCAAAAATCCAAAGTGATGTTTGTAAATTTTGTAGATCTTGTCATACTTGTCAAATGGTAGGAAAACCCAATCAGAAGATACCTAAGGCTCATCTGCAACCTATTCCTGCATTTGATGAACCATTTAGCAGAATTATGGTAGATTGTGTTGGTCCCTTACCTAAGACCAAGTCAGGCAACCAATATTTGTTGACCATTATGTGTGCGTCAACAAGATTCCCAGAGGCAACTCCTTTGAGGAATACTATAGTAAAAGTTTGATAAAGTTTTTTTGCTCAATTTGGCCTTCCTAAATTTGTCCAATCAGGTCAAAGGTCAAATTTTATGACTGGACTTTTTCAGCTTGTTATGCTTGAATTTTTCACTCAGCAATTCAAGTCAAAAGTGAATCTATGGTTTCACAAAACTTTATTTGAGGAAATATTTGAGTTTTGTAATAGAGTTCATTCTTTCTTGCTCATTCTTTTAAATTGTCTTCAAATTAGATTTCACGGCCCTTACGAAGTAAAGAAAAAAATGAATGAGTTAAATTATAATAATAGTACTCTTATCTAAATAAATTAATGGAGTACTAGTATACTGAAAGAGACAGCCAAGTAAATTATGCAATTAATTTAGTTGTACCTGTCTCACCAACTGAGGATTTAAGTGAAGAAATTCAATCGGACACTGTTGATCTTGGAGCAACAAATCTTCGGAATTCGCAAATTATGACAGATCTGGACCAGAAACTATGAACTTAGACAGTTATTATTCGAATATGAGCACTTGTTTCTAGATATTCCTACAAGGACAAACAAAGTTTTTCATAACGACGAAATTGTAGATTCAAAACCTGTGAAACAACACCCATACAGGACGAACTCTCTGAAACAGGAATACTTGAAAAAGGAAATTCAGTATTTACTGGAGAACGATTTCATAGAGCCCAGTAAAAGTGATTGGAGTTCGCCATGCATACTTATTCCGAAACCGGATAAAACTTTTCGTATTTGTACTGACTATAGAAAGGTGAACAGTGTGACAAAAACAGATTCATTTCCATTACCAAGAATCGATGATTGTGTTGATAAAATTGGAAATGCCAAGTACGTAACCAAATTTGACCTTCTGAAAGGATTTTGGCAAATTC
>JAECUM010012744.1:0-81833 GCA_016617855.1 Megalonaias nervosa | reverse complement strand
GGTGTTACTGAAAGAAGAATTCTCACCGGTGATGTATGCATTTTATACTGGAAATCTCTCAGTTGTCATTGCGTTCATACCCTTGTGATGTTCCTAGTGCTGATGTTTCAGAACAGACCCTTCTTGTGAACGAAAAGTACGAACAATCACAGAAGAATTGTCAGTCGTTGCGGAGTGACACCTTTCGTCTTGGTATTCGTCCATCATTCTTGTCTTTGTTCTCCATCAGTTATTATGATAAAGATTTTATCATAATCTTCTTCTCATTTCTTGCTATGAGAAGGAATTACTCATGATTTAAGAACTGTCTTGGTCCATGGTTAGAGAGAGAGAGAGAAGAAAAAGTTCGGGCTCTCTTAAGAAGGTGTCACGCATAATGGTGTAGATACGACTACATTCCTTGGGGAAACGCTCGGCAATGCGAGGGTACGGAATCTGTAAAAAGATAGGTGAGACCTCTCTAGCTTTATGACTAACAATTTTATTGATATAATTGATTTAGATATATATATAAAGTCACATTCCGGTGATACAACTTACAAACCTTTATATTGAAAAATACATAAGATATATATTGAGTACTCTACTTTGATCTTATCAACTTCATACGTTTTGTGATTCCTGTATTTTAGAATATAATACAAATAATTAGATATTGTTTGAATTCAAAGATCATAAAATTCAATAGTTGCGATTAATGCAACAATCATTTTAAAGAAATATATTTTACTCAATTTTAAGATAAAATACTAATTTGAAATAGATTACGAAACATTATTCTTTATTACTTAAAGAATATTTTATTCCCAAATTAAATCTTAGCATGAAGTTGGTAGCGAATTAGTCTTTTCACCATAATAAAAATACAAATGAATATAAATTCTTAAAAACAATTAAATATTCCATTACATTATAATATTAAAAATAAAAAGACAACTCACTACGAAAGTTACCACAGAAATCTTTAACTTTTAAAGGTACTTATTCATTAAGAATTTTACGAACACAAACGATTCTTACCTGTAAGAAGATAGGTGAGACCTCTCTAGCTTTGGCACTAACAATTGAAGATACAAGCGGCGTGGAGCATTATTTATACTGGTTCAAGATACCCCTGGCCATATTTGGTAAAGATGTTGGTACCAAGAGTATCATGCAAGCAGCGTGTGTATCCGTCCCAAACCATAAAGAGGCTCAGTCTACCTGATAGACTCGAATATGTTCTTTACATTATAATCCGCCTAATCAGCATTATATTCGTGTCAGGAAAACGGTTAAACCTTAGGTTACTAAGTCAGGCAGAACGCTAGGAATTTTTGCCTCTGAGTGTTGTTTCTGCTGAGTTAGCATACGCATGTATAATACAGGAGAGAATATTTGTACTTGTTGTACAGGAAGCAATCTTTATCAAAATAGAATATAGTTCTAGTAAATAAAGTTAATCTCCATATATTTTTTTTATGGAATTTACTCCCAATATAATTTAATGAAAAATTGATCCAATGAAAAATTAGTTTTAATACTATTTAGAGAGAATTTCAATGTTATTACTTTTACTCAAAACGTCTATCCTAATAATACCTTCCGGGTCATTTGAGCCGAGTCCTCGAGGCTCGATAAAGAGAAAAATTACATTCATACAAAGAAGGTAAAAATATTAAAAATCAAAAATACAATGCATTGTTAAAATAGTTGATAAATTTGCAATGAAAAACAACACAATGAAAAATCATTGCGGTGCATTCTGTGAAGTTCAAATACAAAATACAATGAGAAAAACACTGTATAATATTCATTGAGATACAAAATACAATTAAAAGAACACTGTACAATTTTTTTGTTATTATTATTATTATTATTATTATAATTATTTTATTTTTTTTTTTATTTTTTTTTTTATTTTCAATGAAATGAACACTTCACAACATTCAATTAAGTTCAAAAATACAATGGAAAGTACACTTCACAATATTCAATAAAATTCAAAAACACAATGAAAAGTACACTTCAAAATATTCAATAAATTTCAAAAATACAATGAAAATAGTCGGGCACGACATTAAAAAAGAAATTAAGAAAATTTGCAATAGCCAAAAGGTAGTAAAATATTCAAGAAATTCTACACAACCTACCGTATGACTAGTCCGGTTAGACAATTTTAGAAAGTTAATATCAGCATGCAGTTCTTGTTTTCTTTATTTTCTTTTTATATGTTAGTTTGCTATTGTTTTGTTATTTTTATTTTTTGTATAACATCAGCAGAACATATTTATTGGTGACTACGGTTATTATTTTGCTTCAACGAGTGTGGTGAAAAAGAACTCTTATTGTTCTGGATAGTACTAGTAAGCCGATATTGAGTTTATCTTCTTATTGCATACATAATATCAATAAAGAAATATCAGAAACATTGAAGTACAAATGTTTGCGAAAAGAATGGAGTAAGAATTTGGTATTAATCAAGAGTAAGGAAAGTGAAAATTTTGGTGTTGTGTTAGTCCTACTTTAATAACCATAACGTCTTTTCACTTGCAATCAAACTTTGACCTGTGAGTGTATGAAATAGAAAATGCATTTGATCTAACCTAAAAGTAATACGTGAAAGTATTAAAATCGTAAAATTGATTCGGTATGCTCTAGTGCATCATTAAAATCGTAAAACTAGGCGTGTATTACTGACGTTACCTGTGACGTGTGGAAGAGAACGTATCGCCGTTATCGTTTCAAACAAATCTGACTCAGAAGCTGATCGTATGCAGGGCAATAGCTGCTCAAAAACTCGGTGTCGAGCAATCGCTTGGACACTTGACTATTTAATCATTTCATAATACATATATACGCATATAATGAACAACACGACAACATCGATTGATGTTGCGAAACCAGAGAAGGAAGCACCTCTTCTGACTGGTTTGGAGGCATTAGAGCCGTAGTGTGGCGTTATCGCCGATACAGATTCATATGATTTCATATGAAAACGTGAGAGCAAAACCTCAATAACATTACCGAACACCATTGGGCTACAAAATAAACAACATCTGCATCAACATGCTTCAAACGAATAGGCCGAAGTTACAATTCTCCCTAAGATAGGTAAATACGGTACGACTTGTTATATGTGTTGGTAGCGAAACATATATACGGTGGTTTCAAATTTCAGTACGAACAGGTTTGATGTAAATGCTTAGTGTATGGAATGCAAGTTAAAGTCAGTAGGTTCATTCACACTCTCTGTAGTAGAAACCTTAGCAACTGTGACGTATATTACTGCAGTAGGTATAAAAAAAAAGTTATTGTTACTGAATGAAAAATTAAATATAGCATAAATTAGATTAGTTTTTTGGAAAAAGTTTGAAATTAACGCACTAACTTTGCAATTTGTATTTCAAAAAAATCCAAAATAAGATATAGCAAAAACATATCTTTGTGAGAATTACCACAATCCAGAAATATTCTTCCTATGAAATGAATTAGATATTAAATAGTAAACAATACACGTATTGTCTGTAATATTGAAAGAGTTCAAATTGTAAAAGTTAAAGTCATTTTCACTGGAAAGGAAACTGTCAATGCGGCTGTCGTTGACCTGGGGCCTGGCGGAGATGTCGCTGTTGGACCCATGGAAATCTTTGTTTATGGCTAGGATAGATGTGTTTCAGCCTGTGTTGTAGATAGCTGGAATTCGGGGCTGGATTAGGTACTGTATGCATTCGGGATGTCGTAATTTCAGGTGTTACTGCAAGAAGAATTCTCACCGGCGATGTATGCCTTTTATACTGGAAATCTCTCAGTTGTCATTGCGTTCATTCCCTTGTGATGTTCCTAGTGCTGATGTTTCAGACCCTTCTTGTGGGCGAAAAGTACGAAAAATCACAGAAGAATTGTCCAGTCGTTGTGGAGTGACACCTTTCGTCTTGATATTCGTCCATCATTCTTGTCTTTGTTCTCCACCAGTTATTATGATAATAATTTTATCATAATCTTCTTCTCATTTCTTGCTATGAGAAGGAATTACTCATGACTTAAGAACTGTCTCGGTCCATGGTTAGAGAGAGAGAGAGAAGAAAAAGTTCGGGCTCTCTTAAGAAGGTGTCACGCATAATGGTGTAGATACGATTACATTCCTTGGGGAAAGCTCGGCAATGCGAGGGTACGGGATCTGAAAGAAGATAGGTGAGATCTCTCTAGCTTTGGGACTAACAATTTTATTGATATAATTGATATAGATAGATAATATAAAGTCACATTCCGGAGATACAACTTACAAACCTTTATATTGAAAAATACAAAAGATATATACTGAGTACTTTACTTTGATCTTACCAACTTCATACGTTTTGTGATTCCTGTATTTTAGAATATAATACAAATAATTAGATATTGTTTGAATTCAAAGATCATAAAATTCAATAGTTGCGATTAATACAACAATCATTTTAAAGAAATATATTTTACTCAATTTTAAGATAAAATACTAATTTGAAATAGATTACTAAACATTATTCTTTATTACTTAAAGAATATTTTATTCCCAAATTAAATCTTAGCATGAAGTTGGTAGCGAATTAGTCTTTTCACCATAATAAAAATACAAATGAATATAAATTCTTAAAAACAATTAAATATTCCATTACATTATAATTTTAAAAATAAAAAGACAACTCACTACGAAAGTTACCACAGAAATCTTTAACTTTTAAAGGTACTTATTCATTAAGAATTTTACGAACACAAACGATTCTTACCTGTAAGAAGATAGGTGAGACTTCTCTAACTTTGGGACTAACAATTGAAGATACAAGCGGCTCGGAGCATTATTTATACTAGTTCAAGATACCCTTGGCCATATTTGGTAAAGATGTTGGTACCAAGAGTATCATGCAAGCAGCGCGTGTATCCGTCCCAAACCAGAAAGAGGCTCAGTCTACCTGATAGAATCGAATATGTTCTTTACATTATAATCCGCCTAATCAGCATTATATTCGTGTCAGGAAAACGGTTAAACCTTAGGTTACTAAGTCAGACAGAACGCTATTAATTTTTGCCTCAGAGTGTTGTTTCTGCTGAGTTAGCATACGCATGTATAATACAGGAGAGAATATTTGTACTTGTTGTACAGGAAGCAATCTTTGTCAAAATAGAATATAGTTCTAGTAAATAAAGTTAATCTCCATATATTTTTTAAAATGGAATTTACTCCCAATATAATTTAATGAAATATTGATCCAATGAAAAATTAGTTTTAATACTATTTAGAGAGAATTTCAATGTTATTACTTTTACTCAAAACTTCTATCCTAATAACTCCTTCCGGGTCATTTGAGCCGAGTCCACGAGGCTCGATAAAGAGATAAATTACATTCATACAAAGAAGGTAAAAATATTAAAAATCAAAAATACAATGCATTGTTAAAATGCTTGATAAATTTGCCAAAAAAACACAATGAAAAATCATTGAGGTACATTCTGTGAAGTTCAAATAAAAAATACAATGAGAAAAACACTGTATAATATTCATTGAGATACAAAATACAATTAAAAGAACACTGTACAATTTTTTTATTATTATTGTTTTGTTTTTTTTAAATTGTTTTATTTTTTTTTATTTTCAATGAAATGAACACTTCAGAACATTCAATAAAGTTCAAAGATACAATGGAAAGTACACTTCACAATATTCAATAAATTTCAAAAATACAATGAAAATAGTCGGGCACGATATTAAAAAAAAAATTAAGAAAATTTGCAATAGCCAAAAGGTAGTTAAATATTCAAGAAAATTCTACACAACCTACCCTATGACTAGTCCGGTTAGACAATTTTAGAAAGTTAATATCAGCATGCAGTTCTTGTTTTCTTTATTTTCTGTTTATGTGTTAGTCTGCTATTGTTTTGTTATTTTTATTTTTTGTATAAGATCAGCAGAACATATTTATTGGTGACTACGGTTATTATTTTGCTTCAACGAGTGTGGTGAAAAAGAACTCTTATTGTTCTGGATAGTACTAGTAAGCCGATATTGAGTTTATCTTCTTATTGCATACATAATATCAATAAAGAAATATCAGAAACATTGAAGTACAAATGTTTGCGAAAAGAATGGAGTAAGAATTTGGTATTAATCAAGAGTAATGAAAGTGAAAATTTTGGTGTTGTGTTAGTCCTACTCTAATAACCATAACGTCTGTTCACTTGCAATCAAACCTTGACCTGTGTGTGTATGAAATAGAAAATGCATTTAATCTAACCTAAACGTAATACGTGAAAGTATTAAAATCGTAAAATTGATTCGGTATGCTCTAGTGCATCATTAAAATCGTAAAACTAGGCGTGTATTACTGACGTTACTTGTGACGTGTGAAAGAGAACGTATCGCCGTTATCGTTTCAAACAAATCTGACTCCGAAGCTGATCGTATGCAGGGCAATAGCTGCTCAAAAACTCGGTGTCGAGCAATCGCTCGGACACTTGACTATTTAATCATTTCATAATACATATATACGTATATAAGGAACAACACGACAACATCGATTGATGTTGCGAAACCAGAGAAGGAAGCACCTCTACTGACTGGTTTGAAGGCATTAGAGCCGTACTGTGGCGTTATCGCCGATACAGATTCATATGATTTCATATGAAAACGTGAGAGCAAAACCTCAATAACATTACCGAACACGATTGGGCTACAAAATAAACAACATCTGCATCAACATGTTTGAAACGGATAGGCGGAAGTTACAATTCTCCCTAAGATAGGTAAATACGGTACGACTTGTTATATGTGTTGGTAGCGAAACATATATACGGTGGTTTCAAATTTCAGTACCAACAGGTTTGATGTAAATGCTTAGTGTATGGAATGCAGGTTAAAGTCAGTAGGTTCATTCACACTCTCTGTAGTAGAAACCTTAGCAACTGTGACGTATATTACTGCAGTAGGTATAAAAAAAGTTATTGTTACTGAATGAAAAATTAAATGTAGCATAAATTAGATTAGTTTTTTGGAAATAGTTTGAAATTAACGCACTAACTTTGCAATTTGTATTTCAAAAAAATCCAAAATAAGATATAGCAAAAACATACCTTTGTGAGAATTACCACAATCCAGAAATATTCTTCCTATGAAACGAATTAGATATTAAGTAGTAAACAATACACGTATTGTCTGTAATAACTGAAAGAGTTCAAAATGTTAAAGTTAAAGTCTCTTTCACTGGAAAGGAAGCTGTCAATGCTGCTGTCGTTGATCTGGGGCCTGGCGGAGATGTCGCTGTTGGACCCATGGAAATCTCTGTTAATGGCACAGATAGATGTATTTCAGCGTGGGTTGCAGATAGCTCGAATTCGGGGCTGGACTAGGTACTGTATGCATTCGGGATGTCGTAATTTCAGATGTTACTACAAGAAGAATTCTCACCGGTGATGTATGCATTTTATACTGGAAATCTCTCAGTTGTCATTGCGTTCATACCCTTGTGATGTTCCTAGTGCTGATGTTTCAGAACAGACCCTTCTTGTGAACGAAAAGTACGAACAATCACAGAAGAATTGTCCAGTCGTTGCGGAGTGACACCTTTCGTCTTGGTATTCGTCCATCATTCTTGTCTTTGTTCTCCATCAGTTATTATGATAAAGATTTTATCATAATCTTCTTCTCATTTCTTGCTATGAGAGGGAATTACTCATGATTTAAGAACTGTCTCGGTCCATGGTTAGAGAGAGAGAGAGAGAAGAAAAGTTCGGGCTCTCTTAAGAAGGTGTCACGCATAATGGTGTAGATACGACTACATTCCTTGGGGAATAGCTCGGCAATGCGAGGGTACGGAATCTCTAAAACGATAGGTGAGACCTCTCTAGCTTTGGGACTAACAATTTTATTGATATAATTGATATAGATAGATATATAAAGTCACATTCCGGAGATACAACTTACAAACCTTTATATTGAAAAATACATAAGATATATACTGAGTACTCTACTTTGATCTTATCAACTTCATACGTTTTGTGATTCCTGTATTTTAGAATATAATACAAATAATTAGATATTGTTTGAATTCAAAGATCATAAAATTCAATAGTTGCCATTCATGCAACAACCATTTTAAAGAAATATATTTTACTCAATTTTAACATAAAATACTAATTTGAAATAGATTCCTAAACATTATTCTTTATTACTTAAAGAATATTTTATTCCTAAATTAAATCTTAGCATGAAGTTGGTAGCGAATTAGTCTTTTCACCATAATAAAAATACAAATAAATATAAATTCTTAAAAACAATTAAATATTCCATTACATTATAATATTAAAATAAAAAGAGAACTCACTACGAAAGTTACCACAGAAATCTTTAACTTTTAAAGGTGCTTATTCATTAAGAAGTTTACGAACACAAACGATTCTTACCTGTAAGAAGATAGGTGAGACCTCTCTAGCTTTGGGACTAACAATTGAAGATACAAGCGGCGTGGAGCATTATTTATATTGGTTCAAGATACCCCTGGCCATATTTGGTAAAGATGTTGGTACCAAGAGTATCATGCAAGCAGCGTGTGTATCCGTCCCAAACCAGAGAGAGGCTCAGTCTACCTGATAGAATCGAATATGTTCTTTACATTATAAGCCACCTAATCAGCATTATATTCGTGTCAGGAAAACGGTTAAACCTTAGGTTACTAAGTCAGACAGAACGCTATTAATTTTTGCCTCAGAGTGTTGTTTCTGCTGAGTTAGCATACGCATGTATAATACAGGAGAGAATATTTGTACTTGTTGGAAAGGAAGCAATCTTTGTCAAAATAGAATATAGTTCTAGTAAATAAAGTTAATCTCCATATATTTTTTAAAATGGAATTTACTCCCAATATAATTTAATGAAATATTGATCCAATGAAAAATTAGTTTTAATACTATTTAGAGAGAATTTCAATGTTATTACTTTTACTCAAAACTTCTATCCTAATAATACCTTCCGGGTCATTTGAGCCGAGTCCTCGAGGCTCGATAAAGAGAAAAATTACATTCATACAAAGAAGGTAAAAATATTAAAAATCAAAAATACAATGCATTGTTAAAATAGTTGATAAATTTGCAATGAAAAACAACACAATGAAAAATCATTGCGGTACATTCTGTGAAGTTCAAATACAAAATACAATGAGAAAAACACTTTATAATATTCATTGAGATACAAAATACAATTAAAAGAACACTGTACAATTTTTTTATTATTATTATTATTATCATTTTTTATTTTTTTTTTTTTTTATTTTCAATGAAATGAACACTTCACAACATTCAATTAAGTTCAAAAATACAATGGAAAGTACACTTCACAATATTCAATAAAATTCAAAAACACAATGAAAAGTACACTTCAAAATATTCACTAAATTGCAAAAGTACAATGAAAATAGTCGGGGACGACATTAAAAAAAAAAAATAAGGAAATTTGCAATAGCCAAAAGGTAGTAAAATATTCAAGAAAATTCTACACAACCTACCCTATGACTAGTCCGGTTAGACAAGTTTAGAAAGTTAATATCAGCATGCAGTTCTTGTTTTCTTTATTTTCTTTTCATATGTTAGTTTGCTATTCTTTTGGTATTTTTATTGTTTGTATAACATCAGCAGAACATATTTATTGGTGGCTACGGTTATTATTTTGCTTCAACGAGTGTGGTGAAAAAGAACTCTTATTGTTCTGGATAGTACTAGTAAGCCGATATTGAGTTTATCTTCTTATTGCATACATAATATCAATAAAGAAATATCAGAAACATTGAAGTAAAAATGTTTGCGAAAAGAATGGAGTAAGAATTTGGTATTAATCAAGAGTAATGAAAGCGAAAATTTTGGTGTTGTGTTAGTCCTACTCTAATAACCATAACGTCTGTTCACTTGCAATCAAACCTTGACCTGTGTGTGTATGAAATAGAAAATGCATTTAATCTAACCAAAAAGTAATACGTGAAAGTATTAAAATCGTAAAATTGATTCGGTATGCTCTAGTGCATCATTAAAATCGTACAATTAGGCGCGTATTACTGACGTTACTTGTGACGTGTGAAAGAGAACGTATCGCCGTTATCGTTTCAAACAAATCTGACTCAGAAGCTGATCGTATGCAGGGCAATAGCTGCTCAAAAACTCGGTGTCGAGCAATCGCTCGGACACTTGACTATTTAATCATTCCATACTACATATATACGTATATAAGGAACAAAACGACAACATCGATTGATGTTGCGAAACCAGAGAAGGAAGCACCTCTTCTGACTGGTTTGAAGGCATTAGAGCCGTACTGTGGCGTTATCGCCGATACAGATTCATATGATTTCATATGAAAACGTGAGAGCAAAATCTCAATAACATTACCGAACACCATTGGGCTACAAAATAAACAACATCTGCATCAACATGTTTCAAACGGATAGGCGGAAGTTACAATTCTCCCTAAGATAGGTAAATACGGTACGACTTGTTATATGTGTTGGTAGCGAAACATATATACGGTGGTTTCAAATTTCAGTACCAACAGGTTTGATGTAAATGCTTAGTGTATGGAATGCAGGTTAAAGTCAGTAGGTTCATTCACACTCTCTGTAGTAGAAACCTTAGCAACTGTGACGTATATTACTGCAGTAGGTATAAAAAAAGTTATTGTTACTGAATGAAAAATTAAATGTAGCATAAATTAGATTAGTTTTTTGGAAATAGTTTGAAATTAACGCACTAACTTTGCAATTTGTATTTCAAAAAAATCCAAAATAAGATATAGCAAAAACATACCTTTGTGAGAATTACCACAATCCAGAAATATTCTTCCTATGAAACGAATTAGATATTAAGTAGTAAACAATACACGTATTGTCTGTAATAACTGAAAGAGTTCAAAATGTTAAAGTTAAAGTCTCTTTCACTGGAAAGGAACCTGTCAATGCTGCTGTCGTTGATCTGGGGCCTGGCGGAGATGTCGCTGTTGGACCCATGGAAATCTCTGTTTATGGCACAGATAGATGTATTTCAGCGTGGGTTGCAGATAGCTCGAATTCGGGGCTGGACTAGGTACTGTATGCATTCGGGATGTCGTAATTTCAGATGTTACTACAAGAAGAATTCTCACCGGTGATGTATGCATTTTATACTGGAAATCTCTCAGTTGTCATTGCGTTCATACCCTTGTGATGTTCCTAGTGCTGATGTTTCAGAACAGACCCTTCTTGTGAGCGAAAAGTACGAACAATCACAGAAGAATTGTCCAGTCGTTGCGGAGTGACACCTTTCGTCTTGGTATTCGTCCATCATTCTTGTCTTTGTTCTCCATCAGTTATTATGATAAAGATTTTATCATAATCTCCTTCTCATTTCTTGCTATGAGAGGGAATTACTCATGATTTAAGAACTGTCTTGGTCCATGGTTAGAGAGAGAGAGAGAGAAGAAAAGTTCGGGCTCTCTTAAGAAGGTGTCACGCATAATGGTGTAGATACGACTACATTCCTTGGGGAATAGCTCGGCAATGCGAGGGTACGGAATCTCTAAAACGATGGGTGAGACCTCTCTAGCTTTGGGACTAACAATTTTATTGATATAATTGATATAGATAGATATATAAAGTCACATTCCGGAGATACAACTTACAAACCTTTATATTGAAAAATACATAAGATATATACTGAGTACTCTACTTTGATCTTATCAACTTCATACGTTTTGTGATTCCTGTATTTTAGAATATAATACAAATAATTAGATATTGTTTGAATTCAAAGATCATAAAATTCAATAGTTGCCATTCATGCAACAACCATTTTAAAGAAATATATTTTACTCAATTTTAACATAAAATACTAATTTGAAATAGATTGCTAAACATTATTCTTTATTACTTAAAGAATATTTTATTCCTAAATTAAATCTTAGCATGAAGATGGTAGCGAATTAGTCTTTTCACCATAATAAAAATACAAATAAATATAAATTCTTAAAAACAATTAAATATTCCATTACATTATAATATTAAAAATAAAAAGAGAACTCACTACGAAAGTTACCACAGAAATCTTTAACTTATAAAGGTGCTTATTCATTAAGAAGTTTACGAACACAAACGATTCTTACCTGTAAGAAGATAGGTGAGACCTCTCTAGCTTTGGGACTAACAATTGAAGATACAAGCGGCGTGGAGCATTATTTATATTGGTTCAAGATACCCCTGGCCATATTTGGTAAAGATGTTGGTACCAAGAGTATCATGCAAGCAGCGTGTGTATCCGTCCCAAACCAGAGAGAGGCTCAGTCTACCTGATAGAATCGAATATGTTCTTTACATTATAAGCCACCTAATCAGCATTATATTCGTGTCAGGAAAACGGTTAAACCTTAGGTTACTAAGTCAGACAGAACGCTAGGAATTTTTGCCTCAGAGTGTTGTTTCTGCTGAGTTAGCATACGCATGTATAATACAGGAGAGAATATTTGTACTTGTTGGAAAGGAAGCAATCTTTGTCAAAATAGAATATAGTTCTAGTAAATAAAGTTAATCTCCATATATTTTTTAAAATGGAATTTACTCCCAATATAATTTAATGAAATATTGATCCAATGAAAAATTAGTTTTAATACTATTTAGAGAGAATTTCAATGTTATTACTTTTACTCAAAACTTCTATCCTAATAACTCCTTCCGGGTCATTTGAGCCGAGTCCTCGAGGCTCGATAAAGAGAAAAATTACATTCATACAAAGAAGGTAAAAATATTAAAAATCAAAAATACAATGCATTGTTAAAATAGTTGATAAATTTGCCAAAAAAACACAATGAAAAATCATTGCGGTACATTCTGTGAAGTTCAAATAAAAAATACAATGAGAAAAACACTTTATAATATTCATTGAGATACAAAATACAATTAAAAGAACACTGTACAATTTTTTTTATTATTATTGTTATTTTTTTTTTATTTTTTTTTATTTTCAATGAAATGAACACTTCAGAACATTCAATAAAGTTCAAAAATACAATGGAAAGTACACTTCACAATATTCAATAAAATTCAAAAACACAATGAAAAGTACACTTCAAAATATTCACTAAATTGCAAAAGTACAATGAAAATAGTCGGGCACGACATTAAAAAAAAAAATAAGGAAATTTGCAATAGCCAAAAGGTAGTAAAATATTCAAGAAAATTCTACACAACCTACCCTATGACTAGTCCGGTTAGACAAGTTTAGAAAGTTAATATCAGCATGCAGTTCTTGTTTTCTTTATTTTCTTTTCATATGTTAGTTTGCTATTGTTTTGGTATTTTTATTTTTTGTATAACATCAGCAGAACATATTTATTGGTGGCTACGGTTATTATTTTGCTTCAACGAGTGTGGTGAAAAAGAACTCTTATTGTTCTGGATAGTACTAGTAAGCCGATATTGAGTTTATCTTCTTATTGCATACATAATATCAATAAAGAAATATCAGAAACATTGAAGTACAAATGTTTGCGAAAAGAATGGAGTAAGAATTTGGTATTAATCAAGAGTAATGAAAGTGAAAATTTTGGTGTTGTGTTAGTCCTACTCTAATAACCATAACGTCTGTTCACTTGCAATCAAACCTTGACCTGTGTGTGTATGAAATAGAAAATGCATTTAATCTAACCTAAAAGTAATACGTGAAAGTATTAAAATCGTAAAATTGATTCGGTATGCTCTAGTGCATCATTAAAATCGTAAAACTAGGCGTGTATTACTGACGTTACTTGTGACGTGTGAAAGAGAACGTATCGCCGTTATCGTTTCAAACAAATCTGACTCAGAAGCTGATCGTATGCAGGGCAATAGCTGCTCAAAAACTCGGTGTCGAGCAATCGCTCGGACACTTGACTATTTAATCATTTCATAATACATATATACGTATATAAGGAACAACACGACAACATCGATTGATGTTGCGAAACCAGAGAAGGAAGCACCTCTTCTGACTGGTTTGAAGGCATTAGAGCCGTACTGTGGCGTTATCGCCGATACAGATTCATATGATTTCATATGAAAACGTGAGAGCAAAACCTCAATAACATTACCGAACACCATTGGGCTACAAAATAAACAACATCTGCATCAACATGTTTGAAACGGATAGGCGGAAGTTACAATTCTCCCTAAGATAGGTAAATACGGTACGACTTGTTATATGTGTTGGTAGCGAAACATATATACGGTGGTTTCAAATTTCAGTACCAACAGGTTTGATGTAAATGCTTAGTGTATGGAATGCAAGTTAAAGTCAGTAGGTTCATTCACACTCTCTGTAGTAGAAACCTTAGCAACTGTGACGTATATTACTGCAGTAGGTATAAAAAAAGTTATTGTTACTGAATGAAAAATTAAATGTAGCATAAATTAGATTAGTTTTTTGGAAATAGTTTGAAATTAACGCACTAACTTTGCAATTTGTATTTCAAAAAAATCCAAAATAAGATATAGCAAAAACATACCTTTGTGAGAATTACCACAATCCAGAAATATTCTTCCTATGAAACGAATTAGATATTAAATAGTAAACAATACACGTATTGTCTGTAATAACTGAAAGAGTTCAAAATGTTAAAGTTAAAGTCTCTTTCACTGGAAAGGAAACTGTCAATGCTGCTGTCGTTGATCTGGGGCCTGGCGGAGATGTCGCTGTTGGACCCATGGAAATCTCTGTTAATGGCACAGATAGATGTATTTCAGCGTGGGTTGCAGATAGCTCGAATTCGGGGCTGGACTAGGTACTGTATGCATTCGGGATGTCGTAATTTCAGGTGTTACTGAAAGAAGAATTCTCACCGGTGATGTATGCATTTTATACTGGAAATCTCTCAGTTGTCATTGCGTTCATACCCTTGTGATGTTCCTAGTGCTGATGTTTCAGAACAGACCCTTCTTGTGAGCGAAAAGTACGAACAATCACAGAAGAATTGTCCAGTCGTTGCGGAGTGACACCTTTCGTCTTGGTATTCGTCCATCATTCTTGTCTTTGTTCTCCATCAGTTATTATGATAAAGATTTTATCATAATCTTCTTCTCATTTCTTGCTATGAGAGGGAATTACTCATGATTTAAGAACTGTCTCGGTCCATGGTTAGAGAGAGAGAGAGAGAAGAAAAGTTCGGGCTCTCTTAAGAAGGTGTCACGCATAATGGTGTAGATACGACTACATTCCTTGGGGAATAGCTCGGCAATGCGAGGGTACGGAATCTCTAAAACGATAGGTGAGACCTCTCTAGCTTTGGGACTAACAATTTTATTGATATAATTGATATAGATAGATATATAAAGTCACATTCCGGAGATACAACTTACAAACCTTTATATTGAAAAATACATAAGATATATACTGAGTACTCTACTTTGATCTTATCAACTTCATACGTTTTGTGATTCCTGTATTTTAGAATATAATACAAATAATTAGATATTGTTTGAATTCAAAGATCATAAAATTCAATAGTTGCCATTCATGCAACAACCATTTTAAAGAAATATATTTTACTCAATTTTAACATAAAATACTAATTTGAAATAGATTGCTAAACATTATTCTTTATTACTTAAAGAATATTTTATTCCTAAATTAAATCTTAGCATGAAGTTGGTAGCGAATTAGTCTTTTCACCATAATAAAAATACAAATAAATATAAATTCTTAAAAACAATTAAATATTCCATTACATTATAATATTAAAAATAAAAAGAGAACTCACTACGAAAGTTACCACAGAAATCTTTAACTTATAAAGGTGCTTATTCATTAAGAAGTTTACGAACACAAACGATTCTTACCTGTAAGAAGATAGGTGAGACCTCTCTAGCTTTGGGACTAACAATTGAAGATACAAGCGGCGTGGAGCATTATTTATATTGGTTCAAGATACCCCTGGCCATATTTGGTAAAGATGTTGGTACCAAGAGTATCATGCAAGCAGCGTGTGTATCCGTCCCAAACCAGAGAGAGGCTCAGTCTACCTGATAGAATCGAATATGTTCTTTACATTATAAGCCACCTAATCAGCATTATATTCGTGTCAGGAAAACGGTTAAACCTTAGGTTACTAAGTCAGACAGAACGCTATTAATTTTTGCCTCAGAGTGTTGTTTCTGCTGAGTTAGCATACGCATGTATAATACAGGAGAGAATATTTGTACTTGTTGGAAAGGAAGCAATCTTTGTCAAAATAGAATATAGTTCTAGTAAATAAAGTTAATCTCCATATATTTTTTAAAATGGAATTTACTCCCAATATAATTTAATGAAATATTGATCCAATGAAAAATTAGTTTTAATACTATTTAGAGAGAATTTCAATGTTATTACTTTTACTCAAAACTTCTATCCTAATAACTCCTTCCGGGTCATTTGAGCCGAGTCCTCGCGGCTCGATAAAGAGAAAAATTACATTCATACAAAGAAGGTAAAAATATTAAAAATCAAAAATACAATGCATTGTTAAAATACTTGATAAATTTGCCAAAAAAACACAATGAAAAATCATTGAGGTACATTCTGTGAAGTTCAAATAAAAAATACAATGAGAAAAACACTGTATAATATTCATTGAGATACAAAATACAATTAAAAGAACACTGTACAATTTTTTTTATTATTATTGTTTTTTTTTTTTAAATTTTTTTATTTTTTTTTTATTTTCAATGAAATGAACACTTCAGAACATTCAATAAAGTTCAAAGATACAATGGAAAGTACACTTCACAATATTCAATAAATTTCAAAAATACAATGAAAATAGTCGGGCACGATATTAAAAAAAAAATTAAGAAAATTTGCAATAGCCAAAAGGTAGTTAAATATTCAAGAAAATTCTACACAACCTACCCTATGACTAGTCCGGTTAGACAATTTTAGAAAGTTAATATCAGCATGCAGTTCTTGTTTTCTTTATTTTCTTTTCATATGTTAGTTTGCTATTGTTTTGTTATTTTTATTTTTTGTATAACATCAGCAGAACATATTTATTGGTGACTACGGTTATTATTTTGCTTCAACGAGTGTGGTGAAAAAGAACTCTTATTGTTCTGGATAGTACTAGTAAGCCGATATTGAGTTTATCTTCTTATTGCATACATAATATCAATAAAGAAATATCAGAAACATTGAAGTACAAATGTTTGCGAAAAAAATGGAGTAAGAATTTGGTATTAATCAAGAGTAATGAAAGTGAAAATTTTGGTGTTGTGTTAGTCCTACTCTAATAATCATAACGTCTGTTCACTTGCAATCAAACCTTGACCTGTGTGTGTATGAAATAGGAAATGCATTTAATCTAACCTAAAAGTAATACGTGAAAGTATTAAAATCGTAAAATTGATTCGGTATGCTCTAGTGCATCATTAAAACCGTAAAACTAGGCGTGTATTACTGACGTTACTTGTGACGTGTGAAAGAGAACGTATCGCCGTTATCGTTTCAAACAAATCTGACTCAGAAGCTGATCGTATGCAGGG
The DNA here is from genome assembly GCA_016617855.1 of Megalonaias nervosa. NCBI lineage: Eukaryota > Metazoa > Mollusca > Bivalvia > Unionida > Unionidae > Megalonaias > Megalonaias nervosa. The sequence continues at coordinate 64,323 of JAECUM010012744.1, read as the reverse complement.
CAATAGCTGCTCAAAAACTCGGTGTCGAGCAATCGCTCGGACACTTGACTATTTAATCATTCCATACTACATATATACGTATATAAGGAACAACACGACAACATCGATTGATGTTGCGAAACCAGAGAAGGAAGCACCTCTTCTGACTGGTTTGAAGGCATTAGAGCCGTACTGTGGCGTTATCGCCGATACAGATTCATATGATTTCATATGAAAACGTGAGAGCAAAATCTCAATAACATTACCGAACACCATTGGGCTACAAAATAAACAACATCTGCATCAACATGTTTCAAACGGATAGGCGGAAGTTACAATTCTCCCTAAGATAGGTAAATACGGTACGACTTGTTATATGTGTTGGTAGCGAAACATATATACGGTGGTTTCAAATTTCAGTACCAACAGGTTTGATGTAAATGCTTAGTGTATGGAATGCAAGTTAAAGTCAGTAGGTTCATTCACACTCTCTGTAGTAGAAACCTTAGCAACTGTGACGTATATTACTGCAGTAGGTATAAAAAAAGTTATTGTTACTGAATGAAAAATTAAATGTAGCATAAATTAGATTAGTTTTTTGGAAATAGTTTGAAATTAACGCACTAACTTTGCAATTTGTATTTCAAAAAAATCCAAAATAAGATATAGCAAAAACATACCTTTGTGAGAATTACCACAATCCAGAAATATTCTTCCTATGAAACGAATTAGATATTAAGTAGTAAACAATACACGTATTGTCTGTAATAACTGAAAGAGTTCAAAATGTTAAAGTTAAAGTCTCTTTCACTGGAAAGGAAGCTGTCAATGCTGCTGTCGTTGATCTGGGGCCTGGCGGAGATGTCGCTGTTGGACCCATGGAAATCTCTGTTAATGGCACAGATAGATGTATTTCAGCGTGGGTTGCAGATAGCTCGAATTCGGGGCTGGACTAGGTACTGTATGCATTCGGGATGTCGTAATTTCAGATGTTACTACAAGAAGAATTCTCACCGGTGATGTATGCATTTTATACTGGAAATCTCTCAGTTGTCATTGCGTTCATTCCCTTGTGATGCTCCTAGTGCTGATGTTTCAGAACAGACCCTTCTTGTGAGCGAAAAGTACGAAAAATCACAGAAGGATTGTCCAGTCGTTGCGGAGTGACACCTTTCGTCTTGGTATTCGTCCATCATTCTTGTCTTTGTTCTCCATCAGTTATTATGATAAAGATTTTATCATAATCTTCTTCTCATTTCTTGCTATGAGAAGGAATTACTCATGATTTAAGAACTGTCTTGGTCCATGGTTAGAGAGAGAGAGAGAAGAAAAAGTTCGGGCTCTCTTAAGAAGGTGTCACGCATAATGGTGTAGATACGACTACATTCCTTGGGGAAACGCTCGGCAATGCGAGGGTACGGAATCTGTAAAAAGATAGGTGAGACCTCTCTAGCTTTATGACTAACAATTTTATTGATATAATTGATTTAGATATATATATAAAGTCACATTCCGGTGATACAACTTACAAACCTTTATATTGAAAAATACATAAGATATATATTGAGTACTCTACTTTGATCTTATCAACTTCATACGTTTTGTGATTCCTGTATTTTAGAATATAATACAAATAATTAGATATTGTTTGAATTCAAAGATCATAAAATTCAATAGTTGCCATTCATGCAACAATCATTTTAAAGAAATATATTTTACTCAATTTTAACATAAAATACTAATTTGAAATAGATTACTAAACATTATTCTTTATTACTTAAAGAATATTTTATTCCTAAATTCAATCTTAGCATGGGGTTGGTAGCGAATTAGTCTTTTGACCATAATAAAAATACAAATGAACATAAATTCTTAAAAACAATTAAATATTCCATTACATTATAATATTAAAAATAAAAAGAGAACTCACTACGAAAGTTACCACAGAAATCTTTAACTTTTAAAGGTGCTTATTCATTAAGAATTTTACGAACACAAACAATTCTTACCTGTAAGAAGATAGGTTAGACCTCTCTAGCTTTGTGACTAACAATTGAAGATACAAACGGCGTGGAGCATTATTTATATTGGTTCAAGATACCCCTGGCCATATTTGGTAAAGATGTTGGTACCAAGAGTATCATGCAAGCAGCGTGTGTATCCATCCCAAACCAGAAAGAGGCTCAGTCTACCTGATCGACTAGAATATGTTCTTTACATTATAATCCGCCTAATCAGCATTATATTCGTGTCAGGAAAACGGTTAAACCTTAGGTTACTAAGTCACACAGAACGCTAGGAATTTTTGCCTCAGAGTGTTGTTTCTGCTGAGTTAGCATACGCATGTATAATACAGGAGAGAATATTTGTACTTGTTGGAAAGGAAGCAATCTTTGTCAAAATAGAATATAGTTCTAGTAAATAAAGTTAATCTCCATATATTTTTTTAAAATGGAATTTACTCCCAATATAATTTAATGAAATATTGATCCAATGAAAAATTAGTTTTAATACTGTTTAGAGAGAATTTCAATGTTATTACTTTTACTCAAAAATTCTATCCTAATAATACCTTCCGGGTCATTTGAGCCGAGTCCTCGAGGCTCGATAAAGAGAAAAATTACATTCATACAAAGAAGGTAAAAATATTAAAAATCAAAAATGCAATGCATTGTTAAAATAGTTGATAAATTTGCCAAAAAAACACAATGAAAAATCATTGCGGTACATTCTGTGAAGTTCAAATAAAAAATACAATTAGAAAAACACTTTATAATATTCACTGAGATACAAAATACAATTAAAAGAACACTGTACAATTTTTTTTATTATTATTGTTATTTTTTTTTTATTTTTTTTTTTTTTATTTTCAATGAAATGAACACTTCAGAACATTCAATAAAGCTCAAAAATACAATGGAAAGTACACTTCACAATATTCAATAAAATTCAAAAACACAATGAAAAGTACACTTCAAAATATTCACTAAATTGCAAAAGTACAATGAAAATAGTCGGGGACGACATTAAAAAAAAAAATAAGGAAATTTGCAATAGCCAAAAGGTAGTAAAATATTCAAGAAAATTCTACACAACCTACCCTATGACTAGTCCGGTTAGACAAGTTTAGAAAGTTAATATCAGCATGCAGTTCTTGTTTTCTTTATTTTCTTTTCATATGTTAGTTTGCTATTCTTTTGGTATTTTTATTGTTTGTATAACATCAGCAGAACATATTTATTGGTGGCTACGGTTATTATTTTGCTTCAACGAGTGTGGTGAAAAAGAACTCTTATTGTTCTGGATAGTACTAGTAATCCGATATTGAGTTTATCTTCTTATTGCATACATAATATCAATAAAGAAATATCAGAAACATTGAAGTAAAAATGTTTGCGAAAAGAATGGAGTAAGAATTTGGTATTAATCAAGAGTAATGAAAGCGAAAATTTTGGTGTTGTGTTAGTCCTACTCTAATAACCATAACGTCTGTTCACTTGCAATCAAACCTTGACCTGTGTGTGTATGAAATAGAAAATGCATTTAATCTAACCAAAAAGTAATACGTGAAAGTATTAAAATCGTAAAATTGATTCGGTATGCTCTAGTGCATCATTAAAATCGTACAACTAGGCGCGTATTACTGACGTTACTTGTGACGTGTGAAATAGAACGTATCGCCGTTATCGTTTCAAAGAAATCTGACTCAGAAGCTGATCGTATGCAGGGCAATAGCTGCTCAAAAACTCGGTGTCGAGCAATCGCTCGGACACTTGACTATTTAATCATTCCATAATACATATATACGTATATAAGGAACAACACGACAACATCGATTGATGTTGCGAAACCAGAGAAGGAAGCACCTCTTCTGACTGGTTTGAAGGCATTAGAGCCGTACTGTGGCGTTATCGCCGATACAGATCCATATGATTTCATATGAAAACGTGAGAGCAAAACCTCTATAACATTACCGAACACCATTGGGCTACAAAATAAACAACATCTGCATCAACATGCTTGAAACGAATAGGCGGAAATTACAATTCTCCTTAAGATAGGTAAATACAGTACGACTTGTTATATGTGTTGGTAGCGAAACATATATACGGTGGTTTCAAATTTCAGTACCAACAAGTTTGATGTAAATGCTTAGTGTATGGATAGCAAGTTAAAGTCAGTAGGTTCATTCTCACTCTCTGTAGTAGAAACCTTAGCAACTGTGACGTATATTACTGCAGTAGGTATAAAAAAGTTATTGTTACTGAATGAAAAATTAAATGTAGCATAAATTAGATTAGTTTGTTGGAAATAGTTTGAAATTAACGCACTAACTTTGCAATTTGTATTTCAAAAAAATCCAAAATAAGATATAGCAAAAACATACCTTTGTGAGAATTACCACAATCCAGAAATATTCTTCCTATGAAACGAATTAGATATTAAATAGTAAACAATACACGTATTGTCTGTAATAACTGAAAGAGTTCAAAATGTTAAAGTTAAAGTCTCTTTCACTGGAAAGGAAACTGTCAATGCTGCTGTCGTTGATCTGGGGCCTGGCGGAGATGTCGCTGTTGGACCCATGGAAATCTCTGTTAATGGCACAGATAGATGTATTTCAGCGTGGGTTGCAGATAGCTCGAATTCGGGGCTGGACTAGGTACTGTATGCATTCGGGATGTCGTAATTTCAGATGTTACTACAAGAAGAATTCTCACCGGTGATGTATGCATTTTATACTGGAAATCTCTCAGTTGTCATTGCGTTCATTCCCTTGTGATGCTCCTAGTGCTGATGTTTCAGAACAGACCCTTCTTGTGAGCGAAAAGTACGAAAAATCACAGAAGGATTGTCCAGTCGTTGCGGAGTGACACCTTTCGTCTTGGTATTCGTCCATCATTCGTGTCTTTGTTCTCCATCAGTTATTATGATAAAGATTTTATCATAATCTTCTTCTCATTTCTTGCTATGAGAAGGAATTACTCATGATTTAAGAACTGTCTTGTTCCATGGTTAGAGAGAGAGAGAGAAGAAAAAGTTCGGGCTCTCTTAAGAAGGTGTCACGCATAATGGTGTAGATACGACTACATTCCTTGGGGAAACGCTCGGCAATGCGAGGGTACGGAATCTGTAAAAAGATAGGTGAGACCTCTCTAGCTTTATGACTAACAATTTTATTGATATAATTGATATAGACAGATATATAAAGTCACATTCCGGAGATACAACTTACAAACCTTTATATTGAAAAATACATAAGATATATACTGAGTACTTTACTTTGATCTTTTCAACTTCATACGCTTTGTGATTCCTGTATTTTAGAATATAATACAAATAATTAGATATTGTTTGAATTCAAAGATCATAAAATTCAATAGTTGCCATTCATGCAACAATCATTTTAAAGAAATATATTTTACTCAATGTTAAGATAAAATACTAATTTGAAATAGATTACTAAACAATATTCTTTATTCCTTAAAGAATATTTTATTCCCGAAATAAATCTTAGCATGGGGTTGGTAGCGAATTAGTCTTTTGACCATAATAAAAATACAAATGAATATAAATTCTTAAAAACAATTAAATATTCCATTACATTATAATATTAAAAATAAAAAGAGAACTCACTACGAAAGTTACCACAGAAATCTTTAACTTTTAAAGGTACTTATTCATTAAGAATTTTACGAACACAAACGATTCTTACCTGTAAGAAGATAGGTGAGACCTCTCTACCTTTGGGACTAACAATTGAAGATACAAGCGGCGTGAAGCATTATTTATACTGGTTCAAGATACCCCTGGCCATATTTGGTAAAGATGTTGTTACCAAGAGTAACATGCAAGCAGCGTGTGTATCCGTCCCAAACCAGAGAGAGGCTCAGTCTACCTGATAGAATCGAATATGTTCTTTACATTATAATCCGCCTAATCAGCATTATATTCGTGTCAGGAAAACGGTTAAACCTTAGGTTACTAAGTCACACAGAACGCTATTAATTTTTGCCTCAGAGTGTTGTTTCTGCTGAGTTAGCATACGCATGTATAATACAGGAGAGAATATTTGTACTTGTTGTAAAGGAAGCAATCTTTATCAAAATAGAATATATTTCTTGTGAATAAGGTTAATCTCCATATATTTTTTTTTTAAAATGGAATTTACTCCCAATATAATTTAATGAAAAACTGATCCAATGAAAAATTAGTTTTAATACTATTTAGAGAGAATTTCAATGTTATTACTTTTACTCAAAAATTCTATCCTAATAGACACATTCATTAGGATTTACAGTGAATTCAAATGTGGAATTTTATTATTGTGTTTGAAAAAAAGACTGTTGGCACATCAGCATTATACAGGTCATCACAGACACATCAACACCTTCAACATTAGACTTAATTTGGATTTCTACTAAAGTTTACTCAGAATTTTAAATTATTAGGTCTTGTGTCTGTAATTCTATGATTATTCTGGGATTTAATTTGTAATACCGTAAGTTCGTTTTCAATTTTCACTTTGTGTTCAAGGCAAATAAATTATTTGTTGAATTTTACAAAGCTTGTTGATTTTCAATTTTTTTTGTAACTTATTTTAAGAGTATAGACTCATAACATCAGCCGGATTTGGGAAAATTTGTCATTACATATTATTCTCGGAAACATAAAAAGCGCCTATTCAGCGTTGAGCTTTGCCTGCAATTCGACAATGAAAAGTTGACTCTTTAACTATTCATGGGGAGCATGTCAAAATATTTTCTCAACGTCAAAAATACAAAGTGTCTACTTGGTCACCTCTATCCACATATTTAGCCCGATCAGCAAGGTGTTTCGAACTGTGCAATTTCCGTAAGGCATGCTGTTTATCATATAGTTATCCAAGTGCTTCATGATGTTAGAACAGACAATATGTTAAAGCTCTTTGCAAAGAACACTGGTGAGTGACATTGGGCGGTAATTACTGGTCATTGCATGATTACCTTTTTTCAGTAGTGGCCATGCCATTTATTTGCCAGATACCAATCCTTGGGATGTTGTAAATGTCCAGTGATTGTTAAAAGGTATATAAGTGCTTGTGCCAATCAGAAGATAGTGCCTTAAGTACTTTTTGATTTTATCATCCGCTCCTCAAGTTTTTGATAGGTTTAAAACTTATAGCAATTTTTTAAGTCCTAAATATGTTACTACTGTATTACTCATTTTTGGTTCCTTTGGGAATGTACATGGCGAAGCCATATCACTATAGTAATTAAACAATGCAGAATTCTGTGTTCAATGTTTCAGCCTTCGCTGTATCGGTTTCTACTAGTCCGGTGTCCGTCTTTGGTGAATGACTATCATATGTGCGTCTTGTCGTTTTTCTCTTGATGTATTTCAGGTATGATTTAGAATCTAATGTTAGGTTTCCACTCATGTTGTTGATGCAGGTGTGTGAAATTTAAATTTTTAACAACCCCCCACCCCCACCCCCAATCATTCATCTCTTACCCGTTTCCGTTTTGTTCTCAATTTTTCGTTGCCGGTATGAGTTCATATATGTGTCACCCTAGAGTCAAATGGGAACTTTGTTTTAAAAATTACGCCATACTGTAGGTTTACATAAGAAGCACTCTAGAGCCAAACGGAATTTAACATTGTGGGTTTCTGGAGCCAAACGGGAATTTAACATTGTAGGAATGATAATGTTATTTTTTTAAAATTAAAATCCAATACGCCACAGTTACAATCCAGATACCTGTTTTGTTTTTAGTGCAATACACACATCCCATAATCCAGCAACCGCCTTTTGATCAGTATCCAAAGACAGCCTACAATCCAGCAATCTGATTAAAATCAGATCTCCGCTGTCCTACGTGAAGATATGACGACGACCGCTTAGGGGTCATGTTCTGGTGACCTTTGAATTAGCCAATAGAAATGCAGCTTTCAAAATTCTGAAAGTGAATGAAATCGTTCGGTACACATTGATGTTCTTCATCCACACTGCTCAGCCTCCAAACGCAAAGATATAAGACTGCATCTGACTGGCTGATAAAATTGTCGACTATGGTAATAACATAGGTTACCAGAACATGACCCCTAAGTGGTCACTGTCAGGTCTTCACGTACAACAGTGGAGATCTTATCTTAATCAGACTGACAATCCAGCAACCGCTTTTTGATCACTGTCCAAACACACAATCCTGCTATCCTGCGAAAAGCGTCGAAATGTTTATGCACACGTGCTATACTTACATACACACAAACAGTAGAGTAATAATAGAGGGTTTTAATTGATGTAGATCTGTAATTTTAAAAAAAATTCTTTTTATTCATGACGGAAAATTGTAGTGATTATCTTTAGTTGAAAATTCGTCCGTTCATGAAGGTTTTATGAATGTAAAATTGCATAGTATCTACGCACGTGTTTACTGTTACTAATAATAAAACTAGTAAATTTGTTGACAAGTTTTGGGTTGTTTGCCACTGGACAGGTCGGTTAGGTGGGTTCTAAAAAGAAATAAGTTATTTCCCATTTGATAAGTTAGATCACGTGAACAGGTATTTTGAAATGTCAGATTAAGTAGTTAGATCTGTACCGTGGAGTATATTGCGACAAATAGTCGTAATAGACTCTTTAAGGTTCATATAAGTAGAGAACTGAGCAATCAAACTCATTCCTTTTTTGGATTCTAATTTCATGTGTTAAAATGAGTTTACAAATGAATTTTTTATTGTATTTAGATATTATTTGAGAAAAAAAAACAACAGTTGTTTGCATTATTCTGTGGAAATAGAACGGGTACGTTATTTATTATTGCTAAAGAACAAAGACAGCTATTGAAAGTGTTCATTTCTCAGAGGTCATAGTCATGTATTGGAAACAATACATTTGCTGGGTCAAATAAACCCCCGTCAGATTTTATTGAGAATTATAAGCCATTCATGTCAAAAGGTTCTATATCACTTATTGGTGATTCAGCCAAACCTATCCCTATCAAAATATTAAGGGAAGCAGGAGTTTCTCGGAATATTTTATTATCAGGTACTTTGCCTTTGTCTGAGAAGTCTTCTTCTGATGAAAGTGTTCTTGTTTAGAGAGTAGAGTGTGTTTTTCTTCAAATTCCACTCCAACGTTAATTTGTCTTCACACCTAGTTTCAGGACCAATGACTATCAGCGCTGTGAGTTCCTTGCCCATTGAGGATGTTCATTTATTGCTAGGCAACTACTCAGCTGGAGATAAGGTTGTAGTTGATCCACTTGTAACTGACAAGCCTTGTTTGGGTAAAAAAGTTGATCATAGTAAAAATAAAATCCCTTATTTATACCCTGCTTGTGCAGTTACTAAAGATACGGCAAAAAGCGCTCTTGAGAAAGATGTTTTTCAGGAACTTATTCCTTTGGCTGACACATGCATTGGTCAGATTTTTGATGGGGTCACCTTTGCTTCTGTTACCAATCAATAAAATGGTATTGATCATTGTCATCATACTTTAACTTCTCATTCTCTTATTTCTAATCAGGCTGGCAAATGACATTCACTTGTTTTCGAAATGGAACAAGATCCTGATATCTCCTGTTTGTTTCAGAGCGTTATAGCTAAGCTGATTCTGCAGATGTAACAACTTGATATTTTTGGAAAATGAGGTCCTTATGATAAAATCGAGACTACCTGAGGCACCCGCTGGTGAAGAGTGGTCAGTGAACTATCAAAATGTTGCTCCAACGTCATATAGACAGGAAATTCCTAGTTTAGCTCATGAAACTACCTTGGCTGGTCATTTAGGAGTCAATGAAACCTATCAGAAGTTCTTGCATCATTTTTACATCATCTTACATCATGTTTCCAAATATTGTAGACTTGTTTAATGTGTCAGTGGCCGGTTTCAATTCTTGTGAACTAGTTTTTGGACATATTATCCATGGACAATTGGAATTGTTAAAAGAAAAAGTTTTTTAACAGAGGAATCCGACACTAACCTTTTAAATTACATCTCTGTGAAGTAGCAATATATAATCTTCTGTCTACTCACTCAAAATTACAATTAAGGCAGGTGAAAAGTACAAAGGTAAGAATTTTCAACCTGGTGATAAAGTTCTGCCTCTCTTGCCAATACTTCAAAATCCTCTTCAGGTTAGATATTAATTGTCCTTATAAAGTTAAAAAGAAAATGACATTGGAAATATTTGGATTATTCAGTGGAAGCAGAAAGAGCTCTTTGGACTATAATATTATTTTGGAACTATTGTGAATTATTCAAAAAAGTTCTGGACGATACCATTTTGACACATCAGGATTATTGGCAGACAAGTATATTCTTGGATCTGAAATTTATTCGGAACATTTCATTCTTTTTGACCTTAATATGACCTTTCCAGGATTATTTTGGATTCAGTTCGTAATTATATGTTACTCTAAGATTTTCTTTTTAGAACACTGATAACTAAATTGTTTGTTAAGTTTTACAATACTTGTTAGTTTTTCTTCTTTATGTGACTTAGTTTATGACCATAGAGTTGTAACAGTTACTGATGCATGTGACAGCCCTCTACCCAATATGACTTTGTCCTCATATCAAATGAAATCACACATTTATGCATGTGAACTGTGGATTATAATCTATGAAAGTTACCAATAGGCATCCATGTACTGGATAGTACTGTAGAATAAAAGACTGTGAATTAAACTGGTAACCAATAAAATACTGCTCCAACCACTCTACTTGAAAATCATGTCCTTGCTATTGTGACATGATAAATACAATGCACACGGCTTGCCTTTGGTATTTATAAACTTCTTATTTTTGTAAAGATAATTACTCAACTTGTATTGTCTGTAAATCCACAAACCCCCTGGTTTCATACATGTGCACCGAGTTGCGGGTGGTTTTCCATTTCCACCAACACAAACTCGAACTCGGCCATTCTAGTTATTTGATCCTCAATAGACATTGAGTAGAGTTATTAATCGTACTGAGACTGTTTTGTGCTGCCATGAAAAGTTCGGAATAGACACGTATTCCAGAATGCAGCCATAACGAAATAGTTTTACTACACCGTCTGCGACACTGGTTCCTATCGATAAAGCCGACAATTCCACAGGGTGCAGCTATAATAGTCGATGTGGTTGTGATTCATACCACACGCAGACCAAAGGTTGTTGACATGTCGATTCCACAAATAGCATGTTATACATTGCAAGTTTACCAGTTCGATCTTCACAAGATCACCTGGGTCAGTGTTGCAACAACGTGGCTGGTGAACTCAGCCAAATCTGCGTTGGTGGAAAATCTGCTCAGGTTTTCATCAGTACCACATCTGAGTAAATACTGACATACATTTTGTATACTGTTAAGCAAACTTTAAAGTAATTTCAATACGCATTTACTGGGACGGTGAACGCTCAAGTACATGCAATTCTTCAGCAACAACATGACCTCATATTGGGCCATCCAACAGAAACTGCAACAGCTGAGATGAATAAAATGGTGGCTGGCAGTCAGGCCTATCGCTATGGGTTCAAGCTCCATGGGTTAAATAATCAACAATTTTAAGTGGTGGTGCAAGCCAATACAAGTCAAAATATATAAGATGTTTTGGTGTTAGTATATATGTTACACAATGCGTTCTAGGTCCCGTTGTCAAATCTAGGTTAACAATGCAATTTTGCATTATTTGTGGAATCCTCGATGCATGTTCACCCACATAAAGACACTTTGAGAATGTTTGATTTTGCCATCGCAAGTAAATCAAAATTGGTTAGCGACGAGACCTTCTGCAAGTTGTACTGGGTAGTAGAAAACATCTGAGAGTATTCTGTAAGTTGTTCCTGGTAATTGAAGATCTTTACCTTTGCTTATTCATTTAACAGTTATGTTTCCACAAACAGACATTCCAGATGCTGTTCCAACTACCCCTAGTGCAATCGGCTTTGCAACCACTGGAACTGCAGCTGCTAACAGCACTGAAATCTCTGCAAGGAATGGAAATATTCCACTGAACTTTTGTATTTATTGCTTTGGATATTTTAATGTCACCGAGGTGTTCTTTTCATTGGCCACATTAAGCTCATCAAGTTTTGTTTGAGACAACCACAGGGGACAATCGCAGTCATCTTAGTAAGAGAAAGTCTCAATGTGAGTCTGGGATCATGTTTTTAAATCGTTTTTCTGTTATTCTTGTAAGCTGGCTTTCATTAAGACCAACCTTACCTTCATGATGGGCCTTAACTTCACGATGGTGATGAGACATTATTACTAAAAATGCAACAGGTCTAATTACTCAATGTTCCAAAATCGTGTCAATGACCCTCATTTGTAAATTCATGCCGTGTAATCATAAACTATTGAAGTAGAGTGTGGCAAGTGGTATGATAATGAAAAGAGGTTTCGTTTAGAACTTGATAAGGGTATGATAAGAAAGGATATTTTTGTTTCGATTGACATGTTACCTCCATGTCACTTATAGTTTTGAGTTACTAGATATTCTTTTATTCATATATTTGAAGCACCAATTATGGCACGTTACCGAATTAAATGTAATTCGGGAGAGATATAAGTCTTATCTTTTATCGACGTTTTCAAACTGAGAATTGAATGGGTAGGTGACTTAGATATATACCTATTATATGAACTGATCTCTGCCATGAAATAATCCGTCGTGTAGGATGATGTTCAATTGAAAAAGCAAGACAGACCGACCTGCACAGTGTTGCTTTGTTAAAGAGCACAACTACACGATTGGGAATTTTCGTTTCTTTTGGTCCAATGCGCATTTGTATTTCATTTATTGTCACACTTCTAGTTTATCAAGTGTTTTCAAATCACGCACTGTGGCAAATCTGTACAGTGAAATAATCATTTAAAGCACATTTTTGTGGTAGTTGTTTTAATATATTATTTTCTAAGTATTCGATTTGTACAGAATAACTGTAATATATTTTCTCATATGTGAAATGTTTCCTCTCTATATGTGTTTACTGAAATTAAACGGACAGCATGAATTTATCGTGTTTACCTTGCAATGTGGCAATATTATCTGTTCAGCTATTGCGATAAGAACGTAAATAGTTCACAATAAGTGCGCTTGAAAGCAAAAAGCTATATTTAACCGAGCCCTTTAGTGCTCGTAAACTAATATGATCTTGATTTATATTTTATTTCAGATAAAATGTTAAACAGATTGGAGCAGGAATTTCCCTTGCAAACTGTATTTACATGACTTTCTTATATCCATTATTTTACAGGACTACATTCTACCCCCAAAAGTTTGTCTTTCTGTGACTACATTAAAAATAAGACGATTCAGGCTTAGATTAATGTAATTAATTCTAACTGCTAGGAATATCTAGATTAATGTAATTAATTCTAACTGCTACCAATATCTAGATTAATGTAATTAATTCTAACTGCTAGGAATATCTAGATTACTGTAATTAATTCTAACTGCTAGGAATAGCTAGATTACTGTAATTAATTCTAACTGCATGGGGTATCTAGATTAATGTAATTAATTCTAACTGCTAGGAATATCTGGATTACTGTAATTAATTCTAACTGCTAGGAATAGCTAGATTGCTGTAATTAATTCTAACTGCATGGGGTATCTAGATTAATGTAATTAATTCTAACTGCTAGGAATATCTAGATTACTGTAATTAATTCTAACTGCATAGGGTATCTGGATTAATGTAATTAATTCTAACTGCTAGGAATATCTAGATTACTGTAATTAATTCTAACTGCTAGGAATATCTAGATCAATGTAATTAATTCTAACTCAATCGGGTATCTAGATTAATGTAATTAATTCTAACTGCATGGGGTATCTAAATTAATGTAATTGATTCTAACTGCTTGGAATATCTAGATTACTGTATTTAATTCTAACTGCAAGGAATATCTAGATTAATGTAATTAGTTCTAACTGCTAGGAGCATCTAGATTACTGCAATTAATTCTAACTGCTAGAAATACCTAGATTACTGTAATTAATTCTAACTGCATGGGGTATCTAGATTAATATAATTAATTTTAACTTCTAGGAATATCTAGATCAAGGTAATTAATTCTAACTCAATGGGGTATCTGGATTGATGTAATTAATTCTAACTGCATGGGGTATCTAGATTAATGTAATTAATTCTAACTGCTTGGAATATCTAGATTACTGTATTTAATTCTAATTGCTAGGAATATCTAGATTAATTTAATTAGTTATAACTGCTAGGAACATCTAGATTAATGTAATTAATTCTAACTGATAGAAATATCTAGATTGCTGTAATTAATTCTAACTGCATGGGGTATCTAGATTAACATAATTGATTCTAACTGCTAGGAATATCTGGATCAATGTAATTAATTCTAACTGCTAGGAATATGTAGATTACTGTAATTAATTCTAACTGCATGGGGTATCTGGATTAATGTAATTACTTCTAGCTGCTAGGAATAGCTAAATCAATGTAATTAATTCTAACTGCTTGGAATATCTAGGTTAATGTAATTAATTCTAACTTCATGGGCTATCTGGATTAATGTAATTAATTCTAACTGCTCGGAATATTAGATCAATATAATTAATTCTAACTGCTAGGTATATCTAGATTAATGTAATTAATTCTAACTGCACGGGGTGTCTGGATTAATGTAATTAATTCTAACTGCTAGGAATAGTTAGATCAATGTAATTAATTCTAACTACATCGGGTATCTATACTATTGAAATTGACTCTAACTGCTAGGAATAGCTAGATTACAGTAATTAATTCTAACTGCTAGGATTATCTAGATTAATGTAATTAATTCTAACTGCATGCTGTATCTGGATTAATGTAATTAATTTGAACTGCTAGGAATATCTAGATTAATGTAATTAATTCTAACTGCATGGGGTATCTACATTACTGTAATTAATTCCAACTGCTAGGAATATCTAGATTAATGTAATTAATTCTAACTGCTAGGAATATCTAGATTAATGTAATTTTTTCTAACTGCATAGGGTATCTGGATTAATGTAATTAATTCTAACTGTTAGGAATATCTAGATTAATGTAATTAATTCTAACTGCATGGGGTATCTAGATTAATGTAACTAATTCTAACTGCTAGGAATACCTAGATTACTGTAATTAATTCTAACTGCTAGGAATATCTAGATTAATGTAATTAATTCTAACTGTTAGGAATATCTAGATTACTGCAATTAATTCTAACTAGATTAATGTAATTAATTTTAACTGCATGGGGTATCTAGATTAATGTAATTAATTCTAACTGATAGGAATATCTAAATGATTGTAAACATTTGGTGAAGTTTTTGTAACTGCTTAAATATGTCTACTTATTTGTATTTACAACAATATGATCCAAGTAGTCCTCAAAAATGTTGAAATTAACTAGTTTTTGATTTTTGTTCATTTGAAACCACATGACCAATGTACATGGAGTAATGTCCCAGATGTGATCATAAACCAAAAGTAATACTGATCCACTTATCAATTTATTTTCAAGAACGTGCAGCCCAGATTGTGTTTTTTTAAATTGCCATCTATGAAATCTACGTGGGTCAAAATGATATTTTATTATTTTTATTGGGGGGTGGGGTGGGGTAGGGGAGATAGCCATAAAGGATATATTCCTAATATTCAGAACTAGGTTTGTATTTCTTAAAGTGTAAGTCCCCAAAAATTCAAACCTTGTTTAAAAAGGGATATACGGAAATGAAAATTTGATTCAGTAATCAACATATGCGTACAAAGATGACTATTGTCTATTTCTTAAAATCGTGTTTGCAAGATTCTAAGAAATATCCTAAGATCAAATGGTTTGAAAACATAAAGGCAAAAAATCCCTTCAACACTTGGGAAGATACGCCCTTCCAAATAAGTGTAAACTTGTACTCCTTCAAGATACATAAAGAAGATAACAAGTCTTTCAAACGTGGATTAAAAAAAGGCCAAGCTAGGTAAAAAAAAGTAAAGTCCTTAAAATATGGTGAATTAGTTTAAAACGTAGATTACAGATTTTTAATAATAAAAATCGACAACTCTCTCATACTAAACGTCGTGTGTTGAAAATAAAAGCAAAACAATGCAAAACCAAAGAAAAACGGCCTCACAGAGTAGAAATATTTACACCCGACGAGAACGCATTATTCCACTATAAGTGAACAATAAATGCACTTTGGTCTAGGTTCACCCTTTGGGAGATATGGATGAGTCAGGTATGTGTATCCTGTATCCGAGTTGCACAATACAGCCTCATCCCAGTGAATGTTTCTAAATGAGGGATGCCACTCTCCAATGACGGGTTTCATTTTCCGAAGCTTTCTTGCGTACAAAGAAGGGGGGGGGGGGGCTGGAAACGCTATAAATGCGTTATAATCGAATACATGCATATAAACATACCTAAACAACTCCGTCTATCTACATTTTTGCATTCTTTTCTTTGCAATCTTGCTTACGAGCTTTCGGGAACGGACGAACATACGAACCTACGCAATAACCAGTGGATAGACATAGTCACCCTGTTCAAACAGCCCTAATCTCATGAGCTAAAATAAAACGTTTGCAATGCCCCGACTGACATTTCTTTACGAATAATTCGTCGCACTGACCCATTATTTTATGATAATCCCGCTTCATTGTTCTATAAATGATCCCGGCTCATTGCAGTTCATTTGTGTCATTACATGTAGACCTAGTATGCTGCAATCAAGAAATGACCGCCGGTTTTGGACCAATTTAACAGATAAATCGAAAAGGGAATGTGTAATATTATGTAAATAATATTCTACCATTTAAATTGCTTTTTTCAAACCTTTCTCTAAATCAAATTGATCTTTAAAATCCGATTAGAACAGCTCGCAGGCAAACAAGCGAAACCGACGAATATAACGCACTGAGGCGATAAGTTTTGAACGGTCAGATTGCGCCTACATTCAGCGTCGCACTTGCGCTAGCTAGTGGATTGGCCTTGCTTCCTGTTGATTTGATCGTCAATGATAATGCGTAATAAAATTATGTTTAACACTTCTGCCGGCTGGACCGACTGTTCAATTTGCTGTAATATGCTTTCACTCAGTTTTCGATCAGTCTTCCTGGCCTGTGAAGTATGTGGTCTTCAGATAGATGTCAAGAGCAAACTGGTTTTACGAAAAGGCACCAACATCAACCGAAGCGGCTTTGCTTCCTTAATACCCCTTAGCCATTACCTTGAAGTCCCCTTTCCACTGCTACTATTTCGCCTGTCCCTGGGCATATAATTGGTTTGGGAGGCCCTCGATCGTCACCGACACCCCCGTACTAAAGGGGCTCGACTTTACCTATCACTGGCATCTCACCTCTGTCCGCTTGTCTACGAGTCTCGGGTTCGGCCACAATGAGTATGTAAGAAAGCTCGCCAGTAGTCTCCTGTGTATCGGCGTTTCTTCCCAGGGTTTTCACAGGTTCTTCATCCGCGATATATACTGACAGACATGCGTATCATGTGTTGAAACATGACGTTAAACCCGCTATAACAAAAAGGCTCTTTGACACATCTTCGAAGAGCAAGCACTTGACTTCATACTTTTTTTTGCCGGTGTGTTAGTGATGATGTTCCATGTATCCTCTTTCTTATTCATCAAAATCCTGAAATGATGCAAACCTTTGGTGTACAGTATACACGTTTATCCTTTACTGATGCCCAGTCATTCAAGAAAACTCTGAGTGTTGTACTCCAGAGAGATACCGCTGCTAGTGAACCTTGCTCCCTTATTAGTACCCTGGGAAGTCCTGTCTTCGTCGTTAAATGTCAGCTCGAAGATGAAGCGGTCGGAACGGCGTAGCTGGCTGTATGGCATGTGATTATTTAACAACTTGGAGTAGCCCATAAATACAAACGTGATAGTGATAGACGCATCAGGCCGAACACGAGCGATGGCGTTGAAAGTGCTGACTAATTATACATGAGGTTTATAAAAATAACATAAGAAGAAATCTTATAAATGATCCAAAGTATACATGAAGTAATATATTGCTATACACGTGAAAGTGCATCTGCTATTAAACTATCTTTTCCCTTGATGTGCCTGATGTCAATATTATATTCCTGTAATAACAAACTCCACCTTAATAATCTCTGATTTTTGTTCTTTATCTTGCCGATGAAAGTAAGGGGGCTGTGATCACAAAACACAATAATGGAGAAGGACCTGAACTAATGTAAACTTCAAAATGCTCTAATGACAGTATCAAAGCTAAACATTCCTTCTCGATTGTAGAATAATTTCTTTGGTGCTTACTTAATTTCTTAGAAAAATAGCACACTGGATGATCAATACCATTTTTATCTTTTTGAATCAACACTGCTCCAACCCCAATATCACTTGCATCAACAGACAGTTTAAATGATTGACTGAAATTTGGAGCTGTAAGAACTGGTACACTCTTAAGTATGGCCTTTAACTTGTAAAAAGCCTCCTGATCTTTTTCTGTCCGATGAAACTTAGCTTTCTTGCTCAATAAATTTGTCAGAGGTTCAGCAATTATAGAAAAATTGGAGCACAATTTCCGATAGTATTCAGCCGTACGTAAAAATCGTATCAGTTGCTTTTCACTGACAGGAACTGGGATTTCAGAGATAGCCTTGACCTTAGCATCTATAGGCTTAACTTGTCCTTGTCACACAATATGTCCTAGAAATGTTACACAAGCACGGCAGAACTCACTTTTGGATAAATTGATTGTCAAACTTGCATCAGTGAGTCTGTCAAAGAATTTCCGAATTGTTGTTAAATGTTCTTTCCAGGTGTCGTTGTAGATGATGACATCATCGATGTAAGCATCACAATTATCTAGACCCGATGTAACCATGTTCATTAGCCGTTGAAAAGTACTTGGTAAACTCTTCATTCCAAACGGCATCACTTTATATTGATAAGTCCATCTGGAGTCACGAATGCCGAAATTTCCTTTGCCCTTTCCGTTAGTGGAATTTGCGAAAATCCTTCCAGAAGGTAAAATTTGGTAACTTACTTTGCATTTCCAATTGTATCAATGCAGTCATCGATTCCTGGTAACGGAAATGAATCTGTTTTAACCACACTGTTTACCTTCCTATAATCAGTGCAAATGCGGAAAGTTTTATCTCGTTTCAGAACAAGTATATATGTTGAACTCCAATCACTTTTACTGGGTTCTATGAAATCATTTTCCAACAAATACTGAATTTCTTTTTTCAAGTATTTCTGTTTGAGAGAGTTCATCCTGTATGGATGTTTGTTTCACAGGTGTTGAATTTACAGTTTTAACGTCATGGTAAATTTTGTTTGTTCTTGTAGGAACATTTGGAAATAAGTGCTCATATTAAAGTAATAACTGTTTAAGTTCATTCCTTTCTTGTTGTTGCAAATTTGAAAGTTTCTGGTCCAGATTATTCATAATTTCAGAATTCCGAAGAGTTGTCACTCCAAAACCAGTATTGTCTGATTGCATACCTTCACTTAAATCCTTACAGGTGCAACTAAATTAATTGCATGAGTAACCTGCCTATCTCTCAATATACACATTTAACATGTTTATGTGGCAAAGTTGTTTTTGTTTTCGCCTCCCAGGAGTATTTATGATGTAATTTAAATCATTTACTTTCTTTTCAGCTGTGTAGGGACCATAATACTTGGCCTGAAGAGGATTTTGTGGTATAGGCAAGAGTGCCAGAACTCTATCACCAGGCTGAAAACTCCTTTCCTTTGCATTTTTATCATACCTTAAATTCATTTCTGACTGACTAGAGTGCAGATTAGCTCTTGCAACCTCACAAGCAGTTGACAACTTATACTTAAAATTGGAAACATAATCGCGAAGATTTATTTCATTATCTTCATTAGAAAGAAGTTTCACGAATTTTGTAACAGCACTTACGTATTTCCAGGGAAAAGAATCACTTGGATTCAATAATTTGAAGAAAATAAAATTCAACTCTAACTGGTCACAACATAATGACAACTTAACGTGTCAATTGTTTGGAGCCCGACTGAACAAACCTCTATCAAGACAACAGTTATACACTAATTAAGACGCAAAACAGATTCCCGGATTAGGGCCAAAATTTCATCCTTCTAGAAAAAAAAAGAAGCTTGTTACATGCTTAATATCACGTAGTCCAGTAATGACCTTGACTCAACTTAAGGATTCTTACTCTGAGAAAGATAAAAAAAAAACAATTAAACGAAACCGTCACTGATTTCGAAACAAGTTCCGGACCTAGATACAATGTTTCTATTATTAGTTGTTTATCAATGAAATAAAAAAATATAAAAAATCAATCAGGTCAAACAGAACTCAATATCAAATCCAGCAAAAAATGTTACATTACAATAGCATGTAAAAGTATTTAAAATATTGAAACTAACAAACAAATAATTAAATTAAGTATACATAACACAGCTGAAACAAAGGATGCACACAACTGATGACCAAAACATAGAAAATGAATACGATAGGAATAACAAATTGGACACCCATTATCTTGATAAATGAAAATGAACAAAACTTTACTAGGGCGTGCATGAACGATTCAAGTTCAGATGGTTCGTGTGCTCAGATATAATTGTGGTTCATTTTTCAAGCCTCACCGATCCTTAACGCTTTCAAGATTCAAAGAATCATCAAGATTATAACTTATTTTTCTAATACATCAATTGCTAATTGTTATGGAATACTTCATGCAGCAAGGTGGCAACCTAGTGGTTACATACAATTCGTAAATGTGTAAGAAGCACATGACTGAGTTCATAAGAAAGCTTATGTCCAAAAACAGATATTGTTCTATTGTAAGTGAGTAAAATGACAATAATAATAAATTTTACTTCGTGACGCCAAGCTACTTTACATTTTCTGAAACCATATCATTGATAAAATCTAAAGCAGATTTGGTGTTCGGTTTTATCCCATTGTTATTAGTTTATTCTATTTGGATTGTATTATTTTTTCATATTGTTCATTACATACAAAGTTTGTTTACTAAATTTAATAAAAGTATTGAACTGCTGGTCTGTACCATACGTAGAAACGAAGAAGCCATCAACATTGTCAAAACATGTAGACTGTTGACAATCGTGTGCCATGGACAAGAAGAAATCCATATACAAATAGAATGAACTGTTGTTACGACAGTCTGGTTTTAAACTGTCTAAGAGAAAGAAGCAAAACAAAAAGTTTAGTACATTCAACAAATAACGTTAAATATCTAAGTTACAAAGCAAAATGTAAGAGGAACGTACAGTCATGTGAATTAAATCTCAGATAATCCTAAAACTTCTATCGCAATTAGAAAAGAATGGAGTGTTCTGAATGAATTCCAGTGCTGAATGCGCTGATGTGCCAATATTCTTGGATAAGCTTATTTGTCAAAAGTATTGACGTATTACAATGTTATAATCAAGAATGCCTTTGAAATGAATTCACAATAATCCCAAAGTAGTCGTTTAATCCGAAATTTCAAAAAGCACATTGTAATAAAAATGGGAACTATTTGAACAAATGATTCCTCCCAAATTATATTTGAACATAACAGTGAATAAATCAAATGACTGAACTTAATGGAGGAGTGAATTATATATGTTTATCAGAACTTTATGTAAAAATCTAAGGCAATAAAATGTCCTGCATGTGGTTCAAAAGTTGGACTCCAGGAAATTATAGGAGTAAAACTCAGATATCAATAACAACTTATGTATGACTTATAAATATGTTAAAAATCAGTTACGCAGTAGAAGTTCCAAGAGGAAAACCAATGGTCTGAACTCGAAAGCAAGTAAGCATATTTTTTTTAATGACGTTATTCAGGTAGATTCAAACTCATAGGCTCAACCACAGACTAAGGTCAAGCACACACTACAAATTAAATATACATAACACTATCAACACACAGTAAGGGTGCACTATAAATACAAGCACACAGATTTGTGGATAATGGTAAATCATGGATAACGAAGACACGTTTACACGGATAGAATGAACTATCGCTGCAAACTTAAAACGCAGACAATTATTGACAAATCATGGAGACGATGGACACTGATACATTATGGACAATTGTGACTCGCATTAACTTCCAATATAAATGACGACAAACATCACTAGGTAGTGCTTAAACAATATAGACTCAGGGTTAGTGAACTCAGATGTCAATTTATCGCAGTAATGTCACACTGATCCTAAAACCTGCCGATTCCTATTAATCCCGGACCGATACTGCCGGTTCATATCTACCATTATTAAGTAATTCTGAAAAGAGAGACAGGAATAAAGTGAAATTATGTGCAATTGCAACAAGCACAGTGGAGCAAATATAATCCTACCTCTGTGCTACTTTCACGTGCTGTGGCTCAAATTTCCTTATGTGTGGTTTTAGGGAAATAACGCGCTGTCTAAAGCAGACAGCTACTCCAAACGGCTGCTCCTATGTGGAAGCAGATGAACTGCCCAAAGCGTACTAGCTCTCTAAAAGTGACTCACATGTAAGCGTAGTGATACCCCCCAAATTGGTAACTTTTTGGCAGACAAACTTCCAGCAAGACTTGCGAAGAACAGAGTCTTGTAACATGAAAGTCTTGGAAATAACACTCAATGACGTTTAAACAATCAATGGAAAAGTTGCATATTTAATTTCTAATGTTATTCCTAATGTCTAATTTCTAATGTTATTCCTAATGTCTGATTTCTAATGTTATTCCTAATGTCTAATTTCTAATGTTATTCCTGCAACTTTTAAATGATTAGACTAAAGAAATTATTCTATTTCGATCGTCTATAACTATTGCTTGCATGCCGCTAGAGATGACATGTGATCTATTTATTTTTTCCATTTTGAGTTGTTATGACGTATCAGCGAACATTGGCTTGGGGATAGTTCAAAATGGGCATTTAAAAATAAGATTTCTTTTGGTGTGCGATGATGCAGTCCGTGGATGATGCAACTGAAATCAATCCATGTGCATAGTGCAAATCTGTTTCTGACAAAGATGTGAGCATCACGTGAGCCACACAAACACATTAGCAGCTTGAAAACCTTAAGGCGAAATCTCAGTCACCTATCCGCTATATATCATGTACAAATTCAAATCGGCTAAACTTAAATATTTTTCAACTATTTTTCATGCAATTTTCAGTAAGCATTATAATATTGACATCATTTCCATTGGGTAGGTTACAAACATAAACCACTTCGATTTTATATGATGTGTTATGAAAACGAGTAGACGTAGTAATGTCTAATCTGGTGATAGGTCAGTTGTTCTTTTCTTTAATCCTGGAGGATCCTTGTCCTTTTTAAAAAAAAACAAAAACAAATGATGATCGCATTATGATTATTCCTTCCCTAACAGGGACCCTGGGTGGCTGAGTGGTCTAAGGCGGTCGTATTTACCGATCACTGCTATTTCACCTCTGTCTGGGTTCCAGTATCGTGCTCGGCCAATGTGGATATGTGAGAAAGCTTGCAAGCAGCTTCACGTGGGTTGCTGGATTTTTGCGGGCCTTCCTCCATTGGTTATACTGCCCACCATATATAGCCTATCATATACTAAAATGGCGTTAACCTCACAAAACACAACAAAACCTTCCCTAACATAAATATTGACACGCAATGTGTAAACAGTAGAACATTGGACATCACTGACAAAGGGGCGTAGTTAAGAGTTGGAAGTTAAAACATCGAAATAATGTAAAATAATTGTTTAAAAATAAAGACGGTATATTTTGTTACATCGCCGATAATACAGATTCGCTGTATCCTGCAAAATGGTAATGAATATAAACATTAATAGGCCTTGCATGAACTGTTCAGAATCAGAGAGTAAATGCACTCAGCTTTTCTGTGATTCACTTTGTAAATCAATAACCCAGACAGGATCAAACGAGGACCATATTATGATTATCCCTTGTCTAGGTAATACATTTATTGCGAATTGTTACCTGAGACAGCAAAGTGACACAAGCTGGTGGTTCCATACATTTACTCAAGCATGCGTTATGGGGTGCATAAATAAGCCCATGCATTAAAATATATGTTGTGATATTTTGAAGGTATACGTAAATTTCAGCACAAACAAAGTTTGTACATCACACTAGCCTGCGTGCACAAAATATAAAACCATGATATAATTCATAAAACTACAAGCTGAATTTGTTTCTCAAATTCTTTTTTATTTTATCCTATTTGGATTGAAAAATGTTTTCTCATATTTACTACAAATTTAAATTGTACCACATAACTAGAAACTAATTCATGATATTATAATATAGGTCGGATAGTCGATGTAATCTTTTAAACAGGTCTTGATTGAAGAAATGCTACCACGTATGGAGATAAATTTATGTTGCTAAATACTGACGATTTTACGCGTGTTCATTTTTTGAGTCAGTCATTTACCGTCGTATATAATTTTAAATTCCGAACATCAACACGAAGTTTAAAGTTTCCCGATATCTGAGGCGAATTCTAGAATGGTACAAATATAGAATGACGGGAAACTGTACCTTTAAACGGTGAATAGCAGCGTCAGGAAATTATAAAATGATAAGATGATATTGCTAGCGTTATATAAAAAGAATCTGCAAGGATATAATACATGTGTTGTCGTACTTATTTCACTTCTGTAAAAAGAAAAAACATTCTCTTTGATCTCGATGTTCAGAAGTTAATATTTACTATTTATATGTAAAAATCCAATTTCAAAATATCTCAGTAATGATGAATACGTCTGTCTATGGTTCCTTATACCCCACCCCCACACACACTTCTTTTTATAGCTCAAGCCGGAATTGTATTAATAATACAAAAGATCCGTGCAGGGATATACATAAAGTGAATAATATAGATAGACAGGAGAGATCACTACTGCTACAACTACTAATACTACAATTATATTTTTCTTTTTGTCCTTTAACTTGGTGCAGGTGAATTGTTTGTTTCTAATCAGTGAAGTAAGACATGTAGAACCTAACTGGCCATGTTCTACAGCATAAACGGAAAAACTAAATAGAAGAATATGGTGTTTATCCCATGTGCTCTACCATTCATAATTTTCCGATAAGAACGTTCGATATCTGTATAATACTATATGACAATCAATACTCGATCGACACATGAATACATCTGGTATAATATTTATTTTTAGTAACGTTTACAACAGACCGACTTTATGTCTACTCCCCTTTATTGTTCAGTTATACGCTGACAAGTAATGACCAGAATTAGTCTGCACTCCGAAAATGTAAATATTGTGTGCCCTTAATCATTGTACTAATTAATTACAACATGTACTGTGTATATTCTACTTTAGTGGAGTCATTTATGTTCTCCCCTGTGGTCTTGGGGATGAGCAGTTGACCTGATGCGCTTTCCTGCAAGTCGCAAAGGGTATACTAATGGCGGCAGGGGCGGCAGTGCTCTGTGCTTGACTTGTTACCGAAAGGGTACAAGCTCCAATCCTACCAGTGAATCAAATCGGGTCGGCTACTGTGATGCGTCCTTGGACAATGCAATTTACTTCATTGCCTCGGCACTAAAAAAAACTACCCGTTTTGTTCTGTCGTAAAACACCAAAGCAAATAAAACTATTATTTTGATTTATATTTTTATCAATGTTATAAAAATGAATTAGGGTTGACTGCGTCTCTGCCTCTACCACTGTTTCCTCCAACAAATCTTAGTGGAATAAAATGAAATATTTTTTGTAGTACAGTCAGCTCTTATTAAAACGACCAAGCAAGTTTATTAATGCCGTTGTAAATATTATGTCTTTCATAGTTGGAAAATCAATGTAGCGGTCGTAAGCATACGTCAGAAATAGAACTTAATATATCATTTTATACACACTTTACTATTTAAAAAAAAACAAAACATTTTCTAAATGTGTATATGTTAGTAAAATCACAAGGATTGACAATGTATATGTATTGACAATATATAAGGAAATACGAATATTTGTTACGGGAAAATTACTATCAGATTCCGAACCAAAATATTCCATAAGAAAGATAGCATTTATCATCGAACGCTATTGTTTTCATCAATTTTGGACAGAATGCCAATATTCCGTTATGATGAATGTCGATTCAACGAGAATTGACTGAATGGTTTGTAATCTGTGAACGATCTGAAAAAAAGGGTATCTTTTATGTTTCCCACAGATACATTGACATGAAAGAAGATTTATAATATTAAAATATGATCCGTTCATCTATATGTAACTCGTAGTTCACAGGTAGCACAAAAATTATCAAATTTAGCTATCCTGCGGGTTGGTCCGCTTTTTAATTTTTGACATTTTGATATCGTTAATATTCATAATCACTATTACTGAATACAAATATAAAATAATGGCAAAATTTTCATAATCAAGAAAGTAATAGGTTTCAAATCGATGTGAATGTACATATGTGAAGTCCAATATGAAATATAATGCCATTGCAGTACAGGGATAAGACAACTGTGAAAGAGTAGGACGTAGTAGTATAAACTGTAAGAGTGTGTGTGATTTGAATTTTTAATGTAGGTTTAACTATTTTTCAGTCATATCGCTACGATGTCTACAGTGTGGCAGTTTATAGTGATGAAAGGCGTGTAGCAAGATGTTCTACCCAGTCACATTATTCTGAAACCAGTCCAACCATTCCTAACACTTGCTTCATAATACTAAGCTCCCAGCGAGGCAGCAGTTCGTACCATTTTTATAAGTCTTTGGTATGACTATACCGAGATTCGAACCCGTGACCTCCCACATCCGAGGCAGACGCTCTAACCACTAGGCCACCGGCGCGGTAGAGTATAAATTGCATTGCTACATTATCTACCTGATCACGAAACAAATCTCAAGACAACAACTATTAGGTTGCTCGCTGCATGATTGATATATACAGTGTTACTTTGTTTCAAAGCACGTATGTCAGCACCATGCCCTCAAGATTAATGAAAGAAAGTCATTGTGACTTATATTTCACCCTTAACTGGCTTTGGCTAAATTGTGCTTCTCTCATGACCATTAAATGCGTATTACAAAGAAACAAAACAAAATGGAAACCGGTGTAGCTCAGTTGGCAGAGCTTCGGATACTTAATTCAATGGCAGCAAGTTCGGTATCCGGACAAGTCAGTCAGGTTCAGCTGTCCCATAGTGTCGTTGCAAAAGGTACTTAGCTCCCAATTCCTCGGCACGATAAAGCCAATCATGTATTCGAACGTCTCGTTATAATCAACCAAACGGACACAAAATAATGAAAGCATTTTTCTAAAGGTAAAATATAGATGCCGATATAGTCGTGGGAATAGACGTTCATTGTGAGGGTTATATTAGTGCAG
Source organism: Megalonaias nervosa (assembly GCA_016617855.1). Classification (NCBI taxonomy): domain Eukaryota; kingdom Metazoa; phylum Mollusca; class Bivalvia; order Unionida; family Unionidae; genus Megalonaias; species Megalonaias nervosa. The sequence continues at coordinate 37,005 of JAECUM010012744.1, read as the reverse complement.
CAATTTGGTTTTGTTTCACTTTTAACTATATTTGACTATACTTCTAAATTATCATTCTTGTGAAGAATTTAACAGAACTTCTCAGACAATCATTCCATTATGCAATGAAGAAATGAAGATTAGGCAAATTGGGAACTGCACAAGATTACTCACTAGTAAATCACCTATTAATCGCTCATAGAACCACCCAAACGTCATATTAGTATAATGTATTGCTCTACACTATTCGGTATTAACGACAACATTGAGACAGACATAGATAAACACATGCGCAAAGCATGAAACACAAATGACAATTATTGAGTAGCATCCAGCCTTTCTAGATATCTGCGTAGCCCGAAACAAAGGGCCATTGGGATTGTTAACTAAAGGTGGCTAACATAAGTGGCATATCACCTTCTTCCTCTCCTAAAATTTCTTCGCACAAGGGATCCATACAGCAAGACAATCTCAGGCAGCCTTGATATTTTTGTGATTCTAGTTATGGTCCATGATGATTTGACTTTTTATGTGTGTGGCATGATTTGAGTATGTTTGAAACCATGAAGACCGTGTATCAGAGTGCACAAGCTATGGATGCGAAGAATGATTATATTATGACTAGGAATGCAACTTTATTACTTCCAGAAGAGGTTGGGTTTTGTTTGGACGTCGCGAGAAAGTTTGTATGCGCCAGCATTAATGCATTCATCAGCTTCTCCATCGTTACCTTTGGTGGATGATTTTAAAAAGAAACAGATCTGAGAATCGAGAATGTTTCTAAAATTGCAGAAAGAAGCGAAACAAATATTTGTATTCAACAACATCAAGATGAGAAGGGAAGACGAAAACGAGAAGGGGAAGAAGAAAACAGAATAGGAAGTGTGAGGGACAGAAGGAAGGTATTGAACGTTGTGTGTGCTACTAGCCAGTTAGGCAGAGTTAAGATTTCTGAGACAAATGCATCATACTTCTATAATCCAAGACAAAGAGGCCATCATGTGCCAAGTTGTTCAAGCCTTCCATCATCACTTCATCCACTCTCACTGCCACTGAAATACCAGCAGCAGCATCAACATCATCAGCAGTTACTACTGCCACTGCTAAAGCAACAATAACAACAGGTCCGTATGTCATCCGTTTCCGAAAGTTCGTAAGCAAGACTGCAAACAAACCGCTAAATCTAGATTGATGGAATTCGGCATGTTTGTATTCCTATATTGATGACATTATTAGCTTTTCATGTCTTTATAGCATTTTCCTCCTCTTTATAAACAGGAACGCTTCAGAGCATCAAACATTGGAGTGTGGCATCCCTCCAATAGAAATATTAACTGTGATGAGGCTGTGTTGCCGGAGACAAATAAATGAGTATTGTTTAGGTTACACATCTTTCGCCATCCATGCCACTTGAAAGGTGAACCTACATTAGAATGCATACCTTGTTCACATCAAATACTCTAACAAATCGTCTTTATTGCAGTAGTTGTAAGTTTGTCTGTGCTACTGGAAAATGATATGGGTAAACAATAATGAATAATAATATGTAATTTAAGTTACATAATAGTGCGTGAATATCTGAGACGTGGCGGTGAATGTGAAAAGCTTCACATAAGTTTAATTACAGTTATATTCACACATTCTCTCTCTCTCTCTCTCTCTCTCTCTCTCTCTCTCTCTCTCTCTCTGTGACACATACATGTACAGTAACGCACAGATTATGCACATGATGAAGAAAAACAACTGTCCTCGAAATAACAGTTTGAAAACACTCCTTTAAAGCGCAAAACAGGAGTGAAAGTATAAAAGCAAATCTCCTGGTGTATTACATTTTTAATAGATCATATGTTTGAACGAAAATTATTTGACGAGAAAATTAACATTCAAGTTAATGACAAACAGGAGGTTGTTTCAATTGGTAGACAAACACAACAGACGGATTAGACTAGGATGAACGTGCGGATGGACAGAGAAATGGATCGTTAGGGAGAGAAACAAGTAGCTTGGTTATGGATTGATGGTATCAGCGGTTGGATAGGCGAAGATATGAACAGGCAAACGGATGCATTGGAAAATAGCGATCGGAAAAAAGTGTTTGATTGACGAAAGGATGAATGACACTGGCACAGTTAGTGACGAATAAATAGATGAAAGGATGTACAGACAGACGGGTGAACAGATACACGGACAAACAGATGGTCCGATTGAACAGAAAAATAACAGAAAAACGCACAAGCGAGTGAACGGAACTTTGGACTTATAATGAAATTGCCCAAGAAATAATTAGATGGAAATACAATTTAACCTTCCAATAATTCTACATCATTCATTTAAATAACTTAAGGACCAAATAAAACTTCTATCAGGCAACAAACACTCGAATGAATGGAAACAGGTGCAACCAATTCTGAGTCAATTCCTTTGTTTCGGAAAGAACGTTTTCTCTTACTCTATACTGTCCTCACTTTCAGCTGCATCAGTAATTTTACTAGCTTTTTCTGCATCTCCTAAAACATCATCCAGTTTTGACGCCACAAGATTGTATATATAAATGCCTTGCATGCACGAGATACCAAATCAATGTTGCAATATGTGAACAGAATCTCACAACTCTAGCATCCTCTCTACATTTGCAGAATCATGTTGTGATGTCAATGGTATCATATATTATCCAAACCTAGTATTTCTTTGCTGATATATGTCCACTGTGTATCTTGCAACAAATGACACCACCCTTCTCTTGATGCAACTGCATTTCATGATCACCTTCGTCAGTGAAATGCACCTGTGAGTAACTTGAACACAGTGTTAAATGATAAACACCGCAAGCTACTTTTCTGATATCATTTTCACTGATTAAAGAAACAACCCCAGCAGGATCAGGAAAACTCAACTGTTGTTGAATATGATTGTACGATGGTTAAACTGGGATCGGTTGTATGTGATTGCACCATCTGCCCATGATCATCCGTGGTATGATGTTTTTAAATGATGTTCAAAATGAGCTAAGTAACAAAAGATGGTTGAGAAGTGGTAACAATACCTCCATCGATTTCTTTTCCATCATTGACGAAGCCCCTACTATTAACGATTTGGATGCAACAACAACAATCTTGCAGTGTACGACGAAGTGATGCTTGAAATCAAGTCAATCCCGCACAAATATTTTTACGAGGCCGGCAGAAAAACACGGACGTCATTTTTTGGACTCAACGATATTCACATGTACCAAAAGTGATCCGTGACAGCTGTAGCATGATGATGATATTTTATGGTATTTAGGTGTATGGTCTTGGAAATATTCATTGGACTTGGTGTGCCGTTGACCTACACGTGGGATGAATTTCGTGACATCTTTGCATTGATTACTTCTGGGCCGTATAGTTTTCTCACCATTGATTTGACTGGAAATTGCAGTCAAGGGGGTACCTATGAGGGTCTGGACACGAAGGTGACTCATGCACCAATTTAATAATTAAAAAACCAATCATATAATAAAATATCTGGCAGTGATACAATAGAAGAGTATGAGAAGTTGCTCAGCAATACATAGAACTGCTTCGTGATAGAAGGCCGCAAAATGGTCCAAGATATGTTACAATCGCGACAAAATGCACGAGAAGATCTCACAGTGGAGTTTGAACAAACATCTGCGCCGTTGATTAAACCCACGAAAGAAATTGCAGAACGTACCAAGGATATTAAAAAGGCCACGAAAGCACAGCGGAAGAAATGGCAGAGCTTACTAAAACAGAAGAATAACAGGGGCCAGTTTGTAAACCAGCCAAACGCACTTATCATATCAAGAAAGCTACAAGTGCAACAGTGGAAGAGGTGGCAGCGCTAAGTGGAACAGAAGAAAAACCGGGCCAGTTAGTAAAATAGCTAAATATAAAAAGAGCAGCAAGATCAACATGCTTGCAGGTGAAAATGGCTGAAGTGAAAGAAGATGTTGAAGTATCGCTTATGCATCTTCCACAAGAAAAATACCCGAATATAAATCAGTGTTAAAAGAACCAAGAGAAAATTTATAAGAACCAACATAGCAGGGAATCTATGCCGATCCTACATGATTTGCCTCTATTTTACCGAATCAAAGACAGCCAACTCTGTATATGTTGGAAAATAAACTACCAGTGATTAAATGTCGAAGTTACATGGAACAACACTGGCCTGAATGTGTATACAAACAGTGGACTGGACAAAGCAGATTAAGCAGTAGAGATCTTATGTGGCCGGACTTTGAAAAACACGTTAATATTTATTGATTGCTAGGTGCAGAGAGGGATATACCATGTGTAGATAATTTTGAAACATAATGTTATGACTGCCATGCATCAAATTTACGTTTGAAAGTCTGAACAAGTAGCTGCACTTGTTTTGAAACCACCCAAGAAGACACCTTTACCCCAACTAAAAGTATAATTAAATGGATAGACAAGGATTTCACAAGGTATGAACTATTCAAAAGGCAATAACAACAACAGCAACAGGAACAACAACAAGAAAAAGTAAAAGGAGGACAGTGTCTTGGTGGACTGTGTGACTCCAACGACCTTGCGGATCGATCGGTAATACTCATGGGATCAGTTTCTGGGGGCAACAATGCACCCGAAAGTCATTAATGAAGTATATCACTTTGTCAGCGATTGCTCATCAATGATCTCATTGACAGAATCACGTATAGCGCGTTGATGCATGAACGTGTCGAAGATATTCATGTTATATACAACACAGATGATGAGGTCTGAATCAATTGAAACGGTTCGTGTTTACATGAAATATATGCTTCAATGCAAAAGGTGGTTGGTTCTAATTACAGCCCAGAACATGATGTCAATGATTACCGTTTCATCGTCAAAACAAGAATTCAATATGTTTGTTTCTGCACCTGTGACCGCTGGTGAGTAATGCGCATTTGAGTTTGCAATTGCGAGCATTTTATAGTTGGTTTTAATATCCGATCTAAACCGTTAAGTGGTCTTCATGTAAATAACACATTTGTATTTTCTTTAGATCGTGGATAAACTTGAGGTATTGTAGCGCGTACGATATTACCTCAATTAATGATGAGGCTTGACGAAGAATTTCCGTGTTGACTGGAAAAGATTCCAAAATTTCTATTCCTGAACACGAGTCCACACGCTGCTCTTTTATTGTCATTGAATATCCACGTTATGTGGTTAACAATGGACAATCACCGTAGAGAACAGTGCTCGGTTGCTCCAAAGATCTTCTCGAAAGCATGCACATTTTGCGTACAGGATCTTCAGGGACTGTATGCTATATCGGGCCTAACATTGCGAAAATATCATCAACAACGTTAGTCAACTTAACATTTGATGCCATTAGTCTGTTATAAAAGTACGTCTGAAACTACAGGCGTAGTTATTCAGGGTTAGATACTGGTTGGCTTTCCTCCAACCGTGGAACCAGTTGACTTGATATCGATCACCTCCGCAACACCCGTGAGTATTCCAGGCTATAACAATTGACTGACACATATGCGTTTTCCCTTGTAGATCAAGATGGGCACGTGGTTGATACACGCAGTGAAACATTAACGTTGTTAGTGTACATTAGAGATCGAACGGACAGTTAGTAATAATAATGACAATGACAGTATGAACATGTGAAGTTAATGCAGGAAATCATGAGTATATGACATCATAAAGAATTGGACCTGGTGATGTTGTTCGTGGATTAACATCCTTATCATTGCGCCCTACAACCAATGCTAAACTAGTTACAATGCTAGTTATAGATAGTATTGAAAGTGCAACGGTAATCGATTAAAACAACTGCACTTGCCGGCAGCTAAGTCGTTTCGAGATCTATAATTAATACCCTCAAAAACAGTTTCAGTTACATTACCATCGAAAGAATCAATGCCGCCTTAAGTTAGTAAAATAATTAATGAAGTAGCGATTGTCAGATTTAGCGATTGTAAATCTGACAATGGGGAGTGGATTTAGACATGTGTGGTAAAGCCTTCACACAGAGGTATTAAAGAAAATCAATAATGTATAATTGGAAACTAGAAGTTGTTTGCAATGTCTCAGTTCAAATAGATATTTGATCCAGCATTTGATAGGGGAACACCTGTACTAGTGGATCGAAACAAGAGAGATTTCCAGTATTACTTATATTCAGCCAGAGAACTCAATCAATTGAAACTAGAATTGCAAGTACAAGACACGTCTAGATGTTTCCTTCCATGTGAGGCATTATTGGAAGCTAAGGAAAAACTGAGACAGGCTGGCGACGCTGATTACCCCGCCAATGCCCAAGTGGGATTTGTTAACAACGGTATCGTGGGTTGTTTAACAGTGTACGTCATTCCAAATTTAGACAACGCTGACGTGGCCACAACAATTATCGGACTTACCAGATATAGCGATGATCACATGAGAACAATGATGTTTGTCAAAGATGCAACTTATAATGCAGATCATAGTCAAAATATAATTAAACGAGTTCGAAATTTTGCTGGCGATGCTTATGCAGCTGTAGAAAATTTACTGTTTCTTAATCCTAATTTAACTTTGGGTTTACACAGCGTCAACCACATACGTATTGACGCTATTTGCGGTCTTGTTGCAGTAGCATTTGTTGGTCATGGTCTGACTGGAATCATAATAACACCAACTACTCGATATTGTTGTCGGAGTTATATCGATAGTAATCGGTGTCTCTGGTGGTGCTAGCAAATTAAGTTCAAAGTGACTACATTCACGAATACATATCTATTCCGAATTGTTGGCCGCCACGCAAAGCAGTTTCAACAGGATCAGTAACTTGTATTATGTTGCAATCGAAGAAAATAATCAGTTCGGCTGTACCATCAAAAATGGAAACTCAATGACAGTTACAAGCACAAATAAGAAAGAGCGCGGTCTTCAGGCTGAAGAAGACAAATAATCGTCAGGCAGAAAACTGGTTATCGATCGATAGACACATTACCTAGCAGTGCGTGCATTGAAGGCTTGCACTCTGCGGAATTTGTTTATATAAATTACAGCAGAATAGTATGAAAGGCTGGGTTTTTCTCCATTTTTGGAACCCGTTGGGGCACTTTCTTCTGGACCAGACTCTTAAACACCACCACCACCCCACCACCCGCTTGGTTCACTCATATCATGTGCGTATAGGATGCTTGCATCCCTGCAGACAAAACTAAATGTGAACAATAGGCAACGCTCGCGTGTGGGCTAAATTGTCATGGGGGTCGAAGCAAGGACTGTAGGTATGGCCCCATAGGTGACATAAAAGGCAAAACGTACACTTTCATACTACGTTAGGAACACGAAGGCAACAGCAGCAGACGGCATAACAGAAGGAAAAGATTGAAAAGCGAATTCTTAGTAATTGTTTTCAAAGAATCTCTCCATTGAAACAAATTGATTAGAATTATTATCAAACGTTTGCTTTAAATTTCGTTATTTTCCCTTGAGCTGGTAACATGGACGAAAATCGCATAAGATATAGAATGTGTTAAATTTTCTTAATATAATCATGATAAAATACTCAAATTTTATTTGTTTTCAATTTTGTTTTGGACATTTAGGCAATTATATTGTTTGTGTGATCCTAGGATTATCTTATGAAAAGCAATACCGAACAATTATCATTATTTCTAATACAGAGCTCATTTACGGCACCACTTAGCTTTCTCACATTATGTCATAAGTAACCTTTACTAAAGCTTGACAAAGTATTGTGGTGGGTGATGCATACACTCAATGCTAAGTCCCATCTTCAAGGGTAAATTCTGGCTAAAAATCATGTTGTAGTGGTCTAATGCTATTTCATCACGTGACGATTTGACCTCTGCGCGTGTAAATAACGACATAACTATAACAATTTAAGTTTTATTCGGTATTGTAACATTGCATGATAGATATAAGTCTATCTATTAAGTAAACAAAATTAGCTGATTTAAGGGCCGTTTAGAAGATAAAGTGAACCTAGTCCATTCGTACTGCAGCAAGTTTAAGCTCTGATTTTAATTAGAGTAAATGAGGTATTGTAGGATTAGCTTTATCTTTTTAATTTATTATTTGTTTTCCTTTTCTTTGCTTGTTGCATTTGAATCGAATTTATCTTAATAGGTAAATATTAACACTTGTGATTTCGGGGCATTTTACTCATTCATTATTGCCTTGCTGCACATAGGTGCAGATTTATATATCAGACATCATAAATATCAATTTCAATCATATTGCTTAAATTTATGTAGTCAAATGTTTATATTTGCTTATATCTTGCATTGAACTATTTATATATCTAGGCTTTCATAATTTTACGTATATTTCTCTACCTCCAGCTGACTCCTTGGCTTGGGGAGCTGCAATTTACGTAAAGGTCTGCAGTTTCCAAAATCGATTTAACCGTCTTTTTGACAACGTCGAATGGCTTTTTGCATTTTTTCTCTTCGTGTCCTTCGGTACCAGATCTGCAATCGCTTCGTCGTTTGGGATGATGCACAATTTTCCCTTTGTTGTGTGGACTATTACCAGGTTTGAAGAATTACTTTGTCTATTCTGTGTTCCCTTATTCATTCCCATAGTTAGTATTAAAAGGCAGCTCTCATTTATTTAATTCTTTAGTTGGATGAAAACCTGTAACACTTGCTTGGCTTTTTATGCATTATTGTTTAGATTTGGAACTGATGAATCACAGATGTTGATAATTTAGATAATGTCTGGAATGTCAGATTCTCCTGTTGTTTAGTAGGTGTTTGTTGCTTGAATTAGCACTTGAAGGTCATAACCCCTTATCATTTTCATCTGTCATTTGGCACACTGACTGATTTGATATTTGAAAGATTGTAAATATAGATACATTAAATTCCTTTAGTGAGAAAGCAATAGAGAAATAAAGAAATAAATGCCTAATTTGAATTGTATCAGTTATTAAAATTTGTCTATTAGCGAATGAGATATGAAAATGCAGCTTGTTCTTTTACTTCATGCCAAGTGATGTAATAATTGCGGATGTCTTGATAGTTCCGTTTCTATTATGTAGCATGTATGATATATAGAGATGATATGAAGATGAACGTGTGGACAACAATGATTTTATTGAAACGATGACGCCACTAATAAATAGAATAAGTAGAATACAGTACAGCAACGTTTTTGAAAACTGCAGGATTAATGAATATAATGCATGTCTTTTTGAAAAAGATCAGATTTGGCTTGAGACTCACGATACTAATTAAAAGTAACAACAATGAACCAGGCTATCAATGGGTTTAAGTACCGTAGGTACGGATTTGGTGCTCCATCATTAATAACGAACAGTAACATCTGAGCAAAAATAAATCGTCTGAGATCAGATCCAATCTGTAACTGAAAATGCACAGAGAAACAATTATGTTGATGCAATCATAGTGGTTGTACAGACTTGTCTTAGAACAAGCACTGCGAAAATTAGTAACTGGCTCATTAGGTGCGGAATGGATAACCATGTTTTAAGCCGCTGGACTTACGGTTTTCTCCACAATAAACTTGCATCAACGATGGCTTTATATAGACTTGATGACGAGCATTTAAAATTTTAAACTTCCTCAGTATTTAATATCATGATATATCCATTGGTTTACTATCGGAGTCGAATTATTGCCACTAGTCCTTCAGAAAATACCGCGGTGTCATAATTCGAGCGGGCGGTAACCCACCGTGCAAAATATACACCTTATAGTACAAACTGCAATAATGGACAAACGTTAAACACAGAATATAGATATACATAACAACTGATCTCGATCTCTCTCTCCCTATGTATGTATGTATGTATGTATGTATGTATATATATATATATATATATATATATATATATATATATATATATATATATATATATATATATATATATACCATCATGTCGGCCAATTCTGCTCATCAGGTAATTCTGCGCAATGATACCACATTCCTGTCAACATTGGATCACGTGTTGGTTTTGGTCGAACGTCCAATTTGAATCAAGAAAAAACGATCGTCCTTTTATGAAGGAAGTGATATTCATAAAGTGTACAAAAATATCCTACACTTCTACCCTAACTGCACATGAAAATGTGATTTCTAAATGTCAACATGAAGACTCACCCCATGACCGTCTTGAACTTGTAACCCAGAAAATTCTATTTCTACTATGTTTCTTTTACAATCATAAAATAAATAAATACATTATGTAGAAGATGGAACTGTCTTAAAACAATACTGCATTTTAATCCAAGTTTCCAATTTTGCAAGAAGCTGTCCCACGCGTAGTTTTATAGTCTGCTATACAACATGTCAACTTGCCGCTAGAGCTGGATTCTCAAGAAATTTCCCGGCATATAGTCTATTTCTAAATTCTTTAGTAATTTTTTTTCCCATAAACGAAAAGTTGTAAACACATTACATCCTATTCATTGTTGGTTCTCTTCAACATAATAGCTTATTTTTTTTTTATAAAATGCTGAACTTTACTAATATTTTTACACGATCAGTTTAGTTTGCATGGTATCTCTTGCTATTTATTGGCATTGTTGCGTTGAATTTTTTAAAACCAGCTATAAATCTGACCTAATTACTCAACCGAAATGCCAACAGAAACAGTCCAAAGAAATGTGTTTCATTTCCATAGTCCGATTAATAAACATTACATCTTTTCAAAGCTATGCGCAGAATAAGCCGACATATCGCGAGTCATGAAAACACTAGGTTGGTATCCGGTGTGTCCAAAATTAATATTGTTTTGAACAGAATATTCTGGTGACAATTATCTCTTTTCAAATGGTAAGCATTACAGTATTTTATTTTCCTCAATCGGTCGAATTCTTCATGCGTTTTGCTTCAATATTGGTGACGGAAACCTTAGGTGCGCAGAAATGCCCGACAGCATTGTATATATGTATGTATATGTATGTATGTCTGTATGTATGTATGTATGTATGTATGTATGTATGTATGTATGTATGTAACTTAATTTATTTGATACAGTCCAAGCCATAAAATTTCAGATTTTCTTTGCCCATTCATTTGTTTATGTTTCGAGCATGCGCATCTGAAACCAGTTAAAATGAAAAATCGCCATTTCGTGATAATAATATTCTTGTCCTCTCCACTATGAAAAATATCATATCACCAAGAACGATTTATGAAGATTCATATACACAATGCTTAAGATATAAATTACCTAAACAATTTCATTTATATTGATAGATAAACCTCTCGTCTTATGGTATGCTCCTTGGAAATTAATTATTAAAAATAAATTAACAATGTATTCCTGATCTTATGTATCAAAATTAATTTTATAAACAAACTCTCGCAGATAAAGTTTTTGACACTGGAGTACACTAAAACAACATATATTTACAATAAACTGGATTGTGTTTTCATGCATTTGCCATAGTCTAAACTCGACAAAGTCATCCCAGAGGTAAACAATGCGATAGACAAGATTACTCTCAATTAGAACCGAATCGTCCTTCTCTCTTGTTAGGAAATCTTTTTCCCACCCTATTTAACTCGTAACATATTCTCTCGACGAAACGTACAATAAATTGCAATAAATATTGTACATTCGTGACGATTTAAAAATTAAACATCAAGGAACAAAATGATACATTTATCATGTTCTGCGAGTGTATAATTGTTCATTTCGACTCAAAAAGGTCTCCTTCGAAGCCTTTTGCAGCTGTAAATTGGTTGCCTAATTATCAGTCGCTGCACCTATTGCCATTGATGTTATGCTTGTGTCGATCGTTGCGGCCGCTTTACTATTGTCCTTGTTGCCTGTCGCCTCTTTATCGTCATCAGACTTATTATGGTCCTTATCTTTGATTTGTTTCGCGGCAGTTTTAACGGCAGTTTTAGCGGCAATCTTGGCTGCTCCTTCCAGGAGTTCTCCTCCCTCTCCAAGATCATCTATAGCTGCACCTATTGCCATTGATGCTATGTTTGTGGCGATCTTTGCGGCCGCTTTACTATTGTCCTTGTTGCCTGTCGCCTCCTTATCGTGATCAGACTTAATATGGTCCTTATCTTTGATTTGTTTCGCGGCAGTTTTAACGGCAGTTTTAGCGGCAATCTTGGCTGCTCCTTCCAGGAGTTCTCCTCCCTCTCCAAGATCACCCATATCACCTAGATCACCGATCTCATTTGTAGCTGCTTTTGCTGCAAACTTTGCAGCCCCCATCATTCCTTTACCGAATGCTTTTTTTCCTTTGTCACCTGCAGTTAAAGGATAATATAATGAAATATATGATACAGTTAGAAATTACGTATATAATATTCAACGAATGTATACTTTTTACATAACACGACTTACACAATGACCACATAATTTTGTAAAATTATAAGTATGGTTAAACATCTTTTTATTCAACAACAATTTCTTGCCATATCAATATGGGAAATTATTTTTCGAATGAAATATATTATTCTCTTACTGTGCAATGTGCAAAACATATAAATCTATTTTGAGTAAGATATGATATAAAAATACGAATTAAGCGTATTTTACAGAACAATTGATATTGGTCTTCAAATGTATATTTTTGTGCTTTTATGTTGCTAGAAAAGTAGAATTACAATTTAGCTGAAGTCAACATAAGTGCCTTAGTATATTTTGTTAGTTCTTGTAAACTAACTACTGTAGTAATCAGTATCGTAGTAGAATAATTAGATAGTTTCTAGAAAATAACTACCGTAGTATCCCGAAATACTTCACTAAGTGAAATTTTAAATTATGATTGCTTACATGCTAGGTCTTACGTCGCTGCAGCACAATGTATTAGTTGTGATGTAGAAGTAGATGTGATGATGCAGTGTGAGCTAACATGGTCTGACGACGATGAAGAATTTGGAGCTATTTATTGTGTAGTGCTGGGGTAATGAGTGACTTGTGGATTCGGTAGAGATGCGTTCTCATGTGACAATATTTTTCTTCGTGGTTAAGTTGTGCAAGCTTGCGTTTCTAACCTGGTAGAGATCTGATTGTTGAGAATATGACGCTGACACAACTTTAAAGGATGTTGATAGGTACAGGCATAGCTGTTGCATACCAGCATTGGTAAATGTTTACCATGTTTTTCATCATGCATAGACTAGAGAATAATCTCGCGAAGGCTATTGTTCATTGTAAAATTGCTACAAGATTAGTATTAGAAAATTAATTAGCAGCATTGATAGAGGAACAATGGCACCGTCATCGTTTAAACTAGTTTGCTTTTACTCATGAAGCTTTAATACTGAATACCCTTGATTATATGCAGTAATCTGCTTGATATTGTTCGGACCGTTCTCTCTGGTGTAGGCTTCTTGATTCTTCTGCAGAATGAGAGAATGTCTCAGTGATTATGCTTTTCTTAGTTTTGATGGGAGTGAGTGGTCAAGTGTCTGACCTCTTGATTTTAAAGTTATATTTCCATGTTATTGTTGTTTCAATCAAGTTTGGAATCACGAATGGCGTTTGTGATTGATTCTGAGTGTATAACCAATATTTTATTTCACGACAACGAGTATAACAATGTGACCGCGCAGAGAAAAATGGTTAATGTAACAACCCTAGGACATATGCTATTTATATTTTCATCTCCGTTTATATCTTTATTAGATTTTAGTGATTATTTCTTTGATTATGTCGAGTCGGTGCTGGGAAATAGTTCTCAAATAGAATAATTGGCCAATTACTAGGAGTAGACGTCATAATATAGGCCATTTACTAGGAGCAGACGTCATAATATACAGTTTGTACGAGTTTATTATAGTATGGATTAATTACGTAAAGTGGATAATCCCTAATATCGTAACACACGAAATTCTCGGTTATTCTAATGCAATGGGATGGAGTTAATTCTTTGTATTATGTGTGTGAGTCATGTTTTAAGGATTCACGGTACTAATGATATGGAAAAATGAGAACCATTCTCGAAATTGGTGAAGATAGAGTATAGATCGGTTTGTCTGGGCAGGTTCGGTTGATAACGAAAGTTACTAACTGGAAAAAAAAATTGATACATTGCTTCATTGGTGGAATTTCATTCCTTTTACAGACTTGAGTTTGGAATACTCATTAATGAAATGAGTACCCGACTGCATGGTGCGGAATTGAAAGCACAATCTTCAAACACACGTAGATGCAAAAAATGCCGCATTTCATATGTTTTTTTTTGTTTTTTTTTCTACACAGAAGCTGTAATCTTTGATGTATCTATACTAATAAATGTAGGTTTAATCAAGAGCAATCAGAAGTTAAAGTTATTGAATTTTTAATAGCATGGTGTTTGCATAAGTTATCTATGGGAACTGAATAAGTACGACGAGTCCTTAAAGTAAGCGGTACGAAATATAGATTGGAGACTTAGAAAAGCTCCCAGATAAAATTACAAATGTGAAGCAAGAAATAAACATGGAAATGTGTAATTAAACCCTCGTGAATGTGTGGTTGTAGTTAATTAGAGGAAAATTATTTGCAATTTTTAGCGCGTTTAAGAACTCCTCAGCTGACAAAGACTATTGTATTAAGGTCCTCGGACAAACGGGAAATATCGACCTTTCACGTTCATCACGGTTGTGAGATACTGTTATACCCCTTTAATATTACAAGAGAAATATCCTGATGGCAGCGGTGCGATAATGTATAGCTTTGCGATACTTGTTTCCAACAGTTTCCGTTTATGATTCAACTGGATGGTGTGTGTGTGTGTGTGTGTGTGTGTGCGTGCGTGCGTGCGTGCGTGCGTGCGTGTGTGTGTGTGTGTGTGTGTTGGATTTTTAACGTAGATTTAACGATTTTTCAGTCATATCGCTACGATGTCTGAAGTGTGGCAATTTGAAGCGATGTCTAACACTGGGGCATCATCCTGCAGGCATGTAGCATCATGTTCCACCCAGTCACTTTGTCCTGACACCAGGCCGACCAGTCCTAACACTAACCTCTTAATGCTGAGCGCCAAGCGAGGCAGCTGCTAGTATCATTTCTATGAAATCTTTGATAAGACTCGGTCGGGGTTCGAACCCGCGACCTCCCTCACTCGAGGAGGACGCTCCAACCACTAGCCACATTTATAAATCCAGAATATTTTAAAATACCCATTAATGAAATGTCTGACATGCACGGAAATAAGACAAGACCTTGCAGTCTGCAGGAGATGACATTTGCGTCAGGACGTCAGTTTTAATAGTTCCTGCTCCGTAACCTTTTCAGGGCGATTACCAAACACCTTTCATAGTAATTAGGCTAATTATGAAGCTTTAATTCTGTTTGTAGTATTACTAGCAGTGGTAGTAGTCGTAGTAGTAGTAGTCCACAAAGGGGACAAACCTTTTGGTTGCCAGAACGGTCAAGTTAGGAACATTTTGCACCGGTTGATGGGTGAGTATTTTGCTCCAACGGTATAAAGAAATTATTTTTAAAAATTTATATTTACTATTTGCTATTTTCACTCTCAATCGGCTTTCATTTTTGCACATAATATTAGTTAGTTGATAGCATTGGTTTATACAGTCTGACAAAAACGAATGGTACTCTAAATTAGATATATCCTGAAACAAATTATTTATAACCGCTTTGTAAATGCGACAGTTTTAATTACATTTATGTAATATTTCACCATCTACTTTAACAATCCACGCGTTTTTATATAATGTTTATGTGGGGAAAAAAGAGATGATTTTTAAAAGAAAGGATGATGGTGACCAGTATCAGTGGGTGAAGCTTTCTCTTGCAAAACGTCAAGCACATAGAGGAAAAGCTTACAGTCCCTTTGTTTTGTTACCTATCTCATCTTTTGATCCTTCACAACCCATGTTCAAGAATAGGAGAGACTGAAATGGAAAACAAAGACTACTAGAGAAAGGAAATACTCAATAACAACCATCGCACACTAGAGACTATAGATTGATTCACAAGCTTCTTAAAAAATCCGATAATATCGAGATCTTAAATATGTAGATCAGACACCGACCAATAAGGAGTCAAATTCTTGTCTATAGATGGAAAATGGGCATATCGGACCAGCACCCTGGATCCCCACAAACCGAATTAATTAAAAAGAAATAGCAAACGATCTGGAATTGGTACAGAATATCCTATTACTCAGTTACAGTATCTCTACTTTATGTTTTAAACATCATTTGAAAGTTTGCATTTGATATTCATGTAATAACAGTTGAAGCAAGCCACAATATTTTTTACTGAGTGTGTGTGATTTTGATTTTTAACATAGCTTTAACAATTTTTCAGTCATATCGCTACGATGTCTGCAGTGTGGCAGTTTATATTGATTTCTCGCACTGGGGCATCATGTCCCATCCAGTCACATTATTCTGATACCAGGCCGACCAGTCCTAGCACTAACCTCTTAACGCTGAGCGCCAACCAAGGCAGCTGTTAGTACCATTTTAATAAGTCTTTGGTATGACTCGACTGGGGTTCGAACCCGCCACCTCCAGAATCCGAGGCGGGCGCTCTAACCACTAGGCCCCTGGATCGGTCCTCTTTTATTGAATTATACATACCTTAACAACATCAGCTAATATCAACAGAACTTGGTAGAGTCTGATAAATGTCATTCTCAATATCACTTTGTAGAGTAACTGGTGATTTATTTCTGAGCTGCTTTTAATATGTGGATACTGTTGGAAGATCAATGCCAGATTTGATCTCGACTATGTCATTTATTCTTGTCAAATGCGATGTATTGGTATCAATACTGGAGTGTAAGTACATATGAAATATAACGCCATTTCAATAGGTGAGTATTCCATATTTGAATCAGCCGTTTTTGGTATCTCTCTTACAAAGGCAACCTATTTCGAACGAGTATGTATTTTCTACTATGTACAGGAAATAGTAAGATAAAATTCAAGCTACTACGCTGACATAATCTCCAGACGTATATTGAATTATTTACTGACACACCTTTAAGAAATATCATGCTAACATTACTAAAGCACATACTATGGTAAATGGATCAAAATAAACTCCAAAAGCTTGAAGGTTTAATAAATGATATGGACCCAATTTGCAACTCCGATGACCTTTAAATTGACCTGGTTGGAGTTCCCGCAATTTGTGACACGTAATATAAACCTGTATTTTGCGTTTACTTTGTCAAAGAAACTTATGTATTTGTGCCATAAATATATACAGATTCATACTTACAAAATGTCTGTTTTAAAATGGCGGCTCCAAATAATCTAGTATGTTCACACCCAAGCCTGGAACATTTCTGATTTCCGTGCGTAACGTGTTGTTGCCATAAACAAACCCACCAAACACTCCAGAGAATTTTAGAACCATATAGTAACGAGCTAGGTTATAAACAGTTGATCTTACCTGGTTGTTTTGTTGATGCAAACAATTGCTATCTATGAGCTATGAAATTTCAATGTCATATGTCGAGTATTCCAATTTCGCACTTTCAGTCAAATTGCTTGTCCTTCATGTTCCATGTTCAAGGTCGAGATTTTAGATTTTATCTCTTTAACTATAGATAGGTGGTTGAAAAGATTTCAGTGTCAAATGTCGAGAATGCCAAATTCACGTTAAACCAAATTGTGATTGGTGAAAGTTCCGTTTCATATGTCGAGTATCTCATATATTGTATCGGTTGAATTGAACAACGTTGATTGTACGTTTTATTGTGCTCATCAGAATTGTTAATTTTATATGGTAGAATGAGATATGTTGGTGTTAAAATTTACATTCACAATGAGAATGCCCACTCTACCAATTCAAAATAATTTCGAGTATTCATTTACATTTTAGGCATTTACTATTTTAAAGTTATCATTCTCTGCGAGAGAATTACTCTGAACTTCTTCGCTAGAGGTCGCTCTCGTGAAAAAGTCCACTTTATTTTTAAATGTGGAATATTACCGTTAATTAATTTTGATGAGCAATAATACAACGAAATGTCTCCCAATATTAGTTATCTTACTACTTTTTATTGAAGAAACTGAATCTAGTGAGCTGTAGGGCTACATTGTAAGCGTATATCACGTAACCAGTGAGCTGCAGGACTAGATTGTACGGATATTTCACGTAATCAGTGATCCGCTGGACTCCATGTTAGGCATATATCACGTAACCAGTGAGCTGCTGGACTCTATTTTAGGCATATATCATGTAACGAGTGAGCTTTTTGACTATCTTTTAGGCATATATCATGTAACTAGTGGGCTGAAGTACTTCATTTTAGGCATATATCATGTAACCAGTGAGCTGCGGGACTACATTGTAAGCATGTATCACGTAACCAGAGAGCTGCAGGACTACATTTTAAGCATATACCAAGATCTAAAACCAGTGCAAATTTGTGCCGAGGATGATCTAAATATCTTGAAATTTCTTGAACGAAGGATTGAGGGTAATGCAGAGTTAATTGTAAAATTGTAATCATGGTTGGAGTATTGCACGAGACCATTATTATTATTATTATTATTATTATTATTATTATTTACAATATATGCCTTACATGCGTATGGATTGCAGATTGTGAGAAGGCGGACATGAACAATACCTTTACGCTGATCTTCATTGGATAATCATAGAGATATGAATTTTTAAGCCTGCATCACTATCCTGTGACACTTATTAAAACGTTGCCGAGGAAATTAATAGACTGGAATGCCAGTCTCACGTGTGCGTGGCACCATTAATGCAAGTTCATCTAGCAAGCCACACCTCACGAAAATGTTTAATCGATTCTGCCATCCAGAGCATATCATAATTGGTCAACTGACGGGTCAACGGCACGATCTTCTGGTTCTGGGTAATCGAAGCCTTTGCCTGAGGGTATTCGACGACTCGTCACTGGTAATCAAAGGAATCTTCCTTTCTAACTACCACCGGTTGTCTTTTTCAAACTCATTTATAACGTACTTCCGATAGTCCCTAATGCTGCAGACTTTGCAACCGCTGAAATCACTGCTGCCAACAATGCTGGAATCGCTGCAAGGAATGGAAATATTCCACTGGTCTTTTGTATTTGTGTCACCTCTGACTGGAAGCTTTTAATATCACAGAGGTATTTTGCGTTTGGTTGAGGGAGCTGTGTTTGGGACAACCATAAGGTCATATTTCCATTTAATTTTCGTAATGTTTCAGTGTGACCCCACAATTGTTTTTCTTGTTTTTTTATTTTCGCAAGTATATTTTGAGAAAGGCTGACCTTCACTTCCTGATAGGAATTTATTATCTAAAATACTTAATAAGTTTAATTGTGAATTCGACGAATTTTCCACCGGTGCACAGATGATCCTCATTCGACCACCGGCACCCTCCAACAACAGCGTCTTCTCAGAAAGTATCACAGTATAACATCAGTAATTAGAACCAACCGCATCTACACGTGCATGAAAATAATAAGTTATATTTCTATGTGCTAAATTTGAATTAGGTGGTTGTTGTGCTAGACAGTTCGTAAATTCCTGAAATTTACGTTCTTTTTCTGATTGTGTTTCAGTGATTCGATGAAGCGTTTGTGACCTAGGAATTTGCTTTGCCGCGTGCTGACTTGGTAATTCAAGCTGTCTTTGTGGTTTTGGTTGCGTCACTGATGGGCCTAAAGTGTTTCAGTGATTGGATGAAGTGGAATTTGCTTTGCCACGTGTTGACTTGGTAAATCAAGATTTCCCAAAATTTTTGCTCTAGTTCGTCTCAGTTCTGTCATTTCTCTCTATTGACCTTACGTTAACATTGACCTCTTCCATCTGTCAAACCGTTATCGAACGGATTCTGATCAAAATTCAATTCATGTCCCAAATAGAGCGGATCCCATCCGTCGCAGTCAGCAATTTATTGCGTGCCTAGCCCATACCACAAATGTTACGTTCACGTGTCACTTTGACCACGTCAGTGTGTGGGTGTGTGATTTGGATTTGTAATGTAGCTTTAATAATTTTTCAGTCATATCGCTAGGATGTCTACAGTGTGGCAGTTTATAGTGATGACTAGCACTGGGGCATCATGCTGCAGACATGTAGCATGATGTCCCACCCAGTCACATTATCTTGACAGCAGGCCGACCAGTCCTAACACTAACGTCTTGATGTTGTGCGCCAAGCAAGGCAGCTGTTAGTACCATATTTATAAGTCTTTGGTATGACTCGGCCGGGGATTTGATCATGTCAGAATGTACTGTGAAAGTCTCTAAAAAAAATGTTGCACAATTATATATATATATATATATATATATATATATATATATATATATATATATATATTTGAGAGAGAGAGACATACACAGAGAGACAGAGACACAGAGAGAGAGGGAATAGTCATCACTGAACCGCGAGCAATATTATTCAATATTGCCACGGGAACACGAGGAAAGTGTGTTTGCTTTACAATAATAATAATAAATCTTACCCATTTGATTTTGAACCGGTAGTTGCTTAATTGTTCAAAGTTAGAAAGACCTTCAAGGTTTGGTCAAACGTATATATGACTGACAAAACAACTTATATATTTTATTTCAACACACAAACAAGTCAGCCATCACAAATGTTATCACCTAATACTCCAGATCAGAGGATAATATTTCCAGAAATTAATGTCTTGTAAAAGTAAATTTAAAGTTATAAAACCCTGATATATTCCTTTAGACAAATGCGGTGCTTTTGCTTTGTAGTAACATACAGACACAAAATGTACATTCAAGATGTAATGTAACACTGGGGCATGGTGACAATAGTTTCTATACTAGCATTTTACAATGTAATATCGTAACTATAGTAAATTGTATTGCATGCCATGTTATCATACATTTTCATATATGTATTGTAATCTGGCATCAGCAAGTTAAGTCCCTAGGTGCTCTTCTGTGAATAACTGCTGTGAAAGATAATCAATATCGTATAGAAACAAGTCAGACATAACATGGCCAAATCTCTGCAAAGTCTCATGAAGTGGATGATAATATATTTGGAAGCGAAATCTCTATAATCCAAACAATTATTATGTCACTACATAAAGTGGTTCATAGACTGCATGTACTAATTGTACCAACTGAACGTCATCTTACACGACAGAATATTTCATGGCAGGGACCAATTCGAGTAATAAGTGTTTAGTAAAGAAAATGATGTCAATTTTGTCACCACCCATTTTAGTTCTAAGTTGGAAAGCGCGATAAATGATATATATCTCTTTCTCGCTCTCTCAAGTTACGTCTAATTCGATACAGTGAAATAATCGGTGCACAAAATATATACGTACAATAATATGTACAAATTCAAGTACAGGTAAAGTGGAGTCAACATGCCATACGAAAAATAATATCCTTCATTATTATACCCTATCAACTTCCAAAAGAAATCCTCCTTCATTATCATATCCCTAACCACAATCTACTTCAATAGTTTATGATTATAGCGCATATTCAATATAGTTTAGCACTCCAGGGGAGGGTCTTTGCCGGGACATGCTATATCTCGTTGACGCATTAGTCCTGCAGTTGCTTGTATGACATCTGATATTCTTGTCACAGGTTCTTCCTAGTTCAAGCAGTTTTTGTTATTTATTCTCTCTCTCTCTCTCTCTCTCTCTCTCTCTCTCTCTCTCTCTCTCTCTCTGATGCTGCATCACGTGTGCTAGGACATCAAAAGTAGAATAGTAAAATATATTGACCATAGTTACGTGAAAGAGATGATATTTGAACTGTTTATATGATTACTTATAAGAAACCCGGATTGCTAGCTGATATTTTAATGATGTTGCTGATCAACTCTCTCTCTCTCTCTCTCTCTCTCTCTCTCTCTCTCTCTCTCTGCTTATTAATCGAAACTTCAGATATATTTTCAGCAAGAATATACAATAGAGAAACGCATAAAATCTTTTCTTTTAAATCTGGCTGGTGTTGCTTATATATTGTACCTGGCTTGATTCGTCGTTTCAGTTAACATCTTCTTGCATTGGTAACGCTTAGGCACGGCCGTGATTTAGCCTAAAAATGAGGATCTTTTGCGACTATTATGAATGTATGTGGGGAACATTATGAAGTATCATTTATGTTATCTCAAATAATTTGTACGCATTACGCGAATTCATCATTATACAGAAATTTCTCCCTCTCATAATCTCTTATAATAAATAGTCATGAACCGAAGGGCTGTAAATTACTTTTCAGTACAACTTCAAAGCCTTGAGCAGAATGTCAAGAGTTTTCACCTAAAACCAACAGGGAAAGAATTGTACTGAATTAACTATTATTCATGTAGTTATAGTTTTCATGGATTTCGCAGTTGCGGCAAATTGCGAGCATCAAACCAGACAGACAATGCTCTGTATTTGACGATGGCAACGTCCCATCAATGTCAGAGGCAAATGCATAGATTCATATACTGACGGAAAAGTAATTTGTTTTACAAAATAACGGAATCTGATACCCACAAACTGTTTTGAAGTCACATTATTATGGACAACATTGGACTATTCTGAAGTGGACTTCTGTAATAGAAAAGGGAACAACAAGTTACTGTAGACAAAAACTAATATTAATAAAAATAAACATTGTTATAATGTTCGAGGCTCTGGCTATTGACAGACATCTATTCGCTCAGTGTAAGTCTGATATATATATATATATATATATATATATATATATATATATATATATATATATATATATATATATATCGAATGAAATAATCACTGTAGACTGTAACTGATTGTCTATCTTTAACACGATCTCACACTTTTCTCGGGGTGTGAGGTGCGGTGATTGCTATAAAATTTAAATGATAAATGAAGAAAAATAAGATATGTGGGGTATTTCTATTATTTGCACTCTTCCAAGCCTACAGATATGCGACCTACAAATGTCCTTTTACATATTAAGAATCAATCATAGCTACACTTCCAACCAACGAAAATCTTTTGCAATCCTCATGTCACCTGCTGTTGTTGTGAGATTAGGATTGAGTTAAACGTTACTTATTCGCAGTAAATCACCGTTCTATATGTTTATGATACAACTTTGTGAGACATAATTTAATATTTTATGTTGATGGAAGTAAAACCCTGTCTTTAAAAGATGACATTTAGAGTGGTACATCAAATTTGGTAGCATTGATATTTAGTCAGTACTCACAAAGTCAAGAGACTGACCATACCAACCTAGGACTCGATTCAGCCATTGGGGTAGATTACATATACGTCTTAATACTGTGTATAACTAAGTGATTATATCTATATCTGGATTTCATATGTGCATATGTCTTATTTTAAGATATGTGTTGACGGTTACTAATAATAAAATTACTAGTAAATATGTTTACGTGATTCGGCCTTTTTCCAATTGGACAGATCGATCAGGTGGTATCTAGATGAATTAAGTTAATTTATATTGGATGTGTAAGGTCACATGAATAGGTATACTGAAATATTAGATTTTGAGCAGTAAGATCAGTCACGTAGTGTATATTGCGACGTATAGTCGTAATAGACGTCTGAAGTTGTACATACGGAGAGAACTCAGAAACCAGATTTCAATCCAGCTGTGGAGTCATTCTTATTGCTTGTCATCCTGTTGTCACATCAAGTCTGAAGAAGTGTCTTAGGTTGTGCATATATATTATTTGAGAGGAAAAACAATTGTTTTGCATGGTCAGTGGTAATAGAAAGAGCTCATTGGTCTCAAATACTATTCTGGAACTATTGTGAATTATTCAAAGGAGCTCAGAACAACGCAGTTTTGATAACCTCGCGATTTCTGGTGGACCAGAAAATATCCGGTTCTGATATTTATATGGAACTTTTCATTCTTTAGGATTTTAATAAAACTTTTTTTTTCAAGATTATTTTGGATTAAGTTCATAATGCTGTATGTTCCTCTCACATTTTCATTTATAACTTTGAAACTAAATTCTTTATTAAATTTTACAAAACTCGCTGGTTTTGCTTTTACCTGTTATTTAGTTTATTACACAGAGTCGTAACACTATTTTGAGTTTACATCGGAACAGAATAGTTTATATATCAGTTCTACATTTTTACTTAATATAATAGATACGTTAACATTGATGTTATTTAATAACTCAATATGTATGTATTTACACCTTTTTAATATTTCTTTCTTTTATAATATTTTCATAATTTAGGAATGAGGCCCAAGTAATCTAGTTTCGATTATTGCTATGGTGATCGTATATATTCCATATAACAGTCGTCGACTCACGTGCGTACATTCTTCTCTATATATAATGATGGTTGTACGTGGACGTGTTACGTTCATGGATATATTATGGATATGGCCCTGGCATTGTCGTCCGGGGATTGTTCTCTGGAGCTGCAAAGGTTGTCACAGGCATGACCACCGGCACGCATCAATCGTTGACAGCATCAAAAGTGCTGCCTTGGATCAGTTGAAAAATCTGGAATCGCGATCGTTTCAGTCAATTTAGGATAGCCTCCGACGATTAATGACTCCACAACCAACGGCAATTAAACTCCTATCCACGGCAACAATGCCTGCGCCGGTTTGTAAAGTCATCAATGAAGCTGCTCAAGAACGTTTGGCTGAGTTGGCGTAAGCCAACACCGATTTTTTGATTGCAAATGCGATAGTGGGAAGCAATTACGGTTGTGGACAGGACGTAAAATGTATTAGATGAAAAGGATGATGTGTACGTTCCAACATGGTTTGGTTTAATGTTGCATCCGACAATGCGTTCGATACTGACACGCATGTGCTATGAGATCAAAGTGTCTGCGAAGTTTAGTATTACTTGTACCTGGCTAGAGACCTCAAACGATACACTATAGAATTACAAGTGTAGGTCTCGTCTCAGTAGTTTCTAGCGTGTAAGACCTTTTTGGATATCTATAGCGTGTGAAGCTTTCTTGGATATCTATAGCGTGCGAGGCCTTCTTGGATATCTATAGCGTGTGAGGCCTTCTTGGATATCTATAGCGTGTGAGACCTTATTGGATATCTATAGAAAATGTAGGATTTGTTAACATCGGCATCATGGTGTTGTTAAACAGCGGGGAAAGGAAACTGAAGCCTGTTTGGACCACATCCATGTTGCCACGATCATTCTTGGACAGGGCAAACACAGCGACGATTACGCGAGATTAGATGACTCATTTATGGTGCTTTTTACGGATGGATCCGATGGTGCAGATTCATACCTTGTATATTTTACATCAACTTCCCCAGGATGCTTTGGAGGATTCTGCGACCTGCTAGTATGAATGCCAGATCAGGCCAATCCTAATTACTACCTTAGAGATTTCTACAGCGACCTGGACTTCTTTATGGACCTTCATTATGCTTTATGTGTACGATTCCTCTCAGTCATATAGGTGGGTTTTGCAAAGATGTCCACAAGGTTGTTTTCGGAGCCAAAGACACAGCTGGGTTACAAATAAAATGACAATGAGGCAGTTTGGCACTTCACTACTATCGATGATAGTAAAGTTAAGTTGACGAAATTCATGTTGTGGATGCCCGTTCTAACCCCTTACCTGACCACCTTTAACGCGTTAGCTGTCATTGATGGAATCAGGAGGGACATCAACGATGTCGTTCCTCCCGCTCAACATAGGCTCAACGGACCAAAGTATTCAGCAGGATTCATGGCAAATAAGTAGCAAAAGAGGTATCAGCGCGCCAACCTACGTTTTGTGGAGTTTCAAGATATAGCTCGGGTGATTGGTGGACAGCGCCGTAGTACGAGGATATTTGACTATTTGTGAATGATTGAAGTGTCTCTGCTTGCTGTTAAACAGTCATCAGGAACCCTCCGAAGAAATTTTGTTTGATTAATGTCTTACGTGCAAATCACAAGCTTGATTTATATAAGAGTCATGTATATGATAATATTGCTAATGCGATGAAATTGAAAATTCAAAACTTTATTTCTAGATTGTTAGAAATATTCAATTCTTAGACATCAGATCCTATACACACTCCCTTTCGCTCGAACGATTGAAACAGTATTATTTGGCAACACTATGTTATCTGCAGAAAACAACACATAAATATATCCAGCCGTGCAAAATTATGGTAGGATAACTAAGAGATTTAATTAATTGACTGAACTCACAACAATTTGAAAATCACTTAATTAGCTTCTGTTTATTGTTATGCTTTGCATGTAGGTGTAGACATATTTTCTGTAAAACCATTGGTACCGGCATCAAGATCTTTGATGTTGTATTGTTTTTTTGCTAATAAGCTTATGCTTTCCACTGAATGCCCCAAATCATGTGTTTGTAATTGCATTTGACAAAGTTTGTCAAATGAATATGGTTTAAACTAAATCGTTCTACTGGATTTAGCAGTTTTCACTATAATACTTAAAATTGTATAGTGAGTTCTTGGTGGACATGAAATTTCATGAACTTGTAACTGATGTTCCTTCTGTGGTTATAGATGCAATGATGTGATGCTTTCCGACAAGTATTTGTTCTTGGAGGGCTCAGGTGACAGTATTATGGTCCACGACGCACTGTAGAAAACAGGTAGTATTTCACGAACCGGTAATTAAAGAGGACAATTAAAATAATGTCATATCAGGAAGTTAAGATTGACCTTAACATAAACAGTTTGCGAATATGAAAGCACAAATAAAAATGCGTACGCGGTTATCCTACAACATTTTTCCGGCATGGTTAATTGGAGATTTCTCCGCGCTGTTAACCCACACGCAACTTAATCAGCTCAATGCGGCCCAAAAGGTACCTCTGTAACATTTAAGTTATGAAATTCAGTTGTGTCACAAGATTAGAAAAGTGTGGTGGAGTATTCCCATTGCCCGTGACGATTCCAGCGCTAAAGTTACGTCGAAGGCCCCCAGTGCGTGTGATACTGGAATCGTCAACATGGATTCGTCAACTCATTAACATCTTTTGCATTTTCATTCGTACTGGCTTGCATAACCACGTGAACTCGTTCGTTATTGACTTACACGTACCCGGACAACAGAGCGGTATCGTGCCAGTGCCGGACGCAGAGTCATCTTAAGCTATTTTATTCAACGGAGCCGTTGCAAACCCAAACTGGTGACCCAATATGTGGACATCTTGTTGATTAAGTACTGCGCGCACGCAAGTGTTAACCAACACAAAAAGGGTTTGTAGATGCTGTGTTGTCACTTACAGTCTACGCTTGAAGTATACAAATACCAGTTGACATTTATGGACCCAATGCTGAGATTATGAGGATCTGGCTAAGTTTGCCAGTGAAGCCGACTTGACCGAGTTGACCAAGCGGGTTGTTGCTAGCGTCGGCCCAAACAAGCCTGTGATTTATCCAGACAAAACCGAAAAACTGCAAACATCCAACGTGGATACAAACGACGTCGTTTGGAAGCAGATGGGCGCCGTCGCTTAAACCTGGTCGAAATCATAGAAAACAAGGGAATGAGATATGCTGGAGAGTCGGATGCCTTTTATCAAAGAATGCATCGATGTAAATACGAAATCGAAAGTTGAAATGAAATGAGCGAATATCTCATCATGAACGTAAACCGAATTCAACTGATGCATGAACCCATCGACAATAATGATGATGCG
The DNA here is from genome assembly GCA_016617855.1 of Megalonaias nervosa. Taxonomy (NCBI): domain Eukaryota; kingdom Metazoa; phylum Mollusca; class Bivalvia; order Unionida; family Unionidae; genus Megalonaias; species Megalonaias nervosa. Next base: position 9,504 of record JAECUM010012744.1, on the reverse strand, counting down.
ACGAAACAATACATGGATTTAAAAATCACCAGATTTTCAGAAATTGTTTTGGAAGTTTTCATATGATAAATAGAGGTATATACAAGAGATGTAGGAGCAGTAACCGTTGGAGTATTTGGTGTAAAACATGCATGTTGATAGGTTTCATCGCAAGGGTCAATTTAGACATGTTTCTGATAGATTCGGTCGATTATTTCTTTATGATGTCGGCGCCCACTAGTACTAGCGGACATGCTTGGTATTCGATTAGTAGAAACAGGACAAGCGGTTTAAAACCCTGATGCTGAACCTAACTCTAGGGAGTATTTGTTTAGGTCCGATCCCAATGACAAGTCATCAAGAACATGTTCAATTGCAGGCTAATTCAAAATCAACAGGTTCAAAAGAATATAGATAGGATGAATCGTTATTAACCGTCTTTGGTATTTGTATTTAAAGCCCTCTTATCTTGTATGCATGGCGGACGGAGCGCTTGCAGAATTTATTCAGAGCGATGATTGGGCTGGAGCCGAATCAGAAGACGGGAATATGGGTCGGCTGAGAGAGAGAGAGAGAGAGAGAGAGAGAGAGAGAGAGAGAGAGAGAGAGAGAGAGAGAGAGCCAACAATGATACTTGTTTTGTGCTTCTTGTAGATGAATATCTACGTGAAAACGGCGTTAATAATTCTTCCTATACCAACCACCCTGATGTACCAATACCAACTCGAGGCCAGCTTGGATTCATCGCTTTACCACGTGAATATGCCCTGTCAATGACTATGCCGTCAGACGTAAAAACATCCAGGAATATTTCTACAGCGATGAAGTGGAATTAACCGACAAATCTACCGCGAAAAAATGTTCCGTTAATTATATCGAACACGAACATTAACTCGACTGGCAAAAGAAAACCCGAGATTGATACTCGCCAAAGACTCATTATTTCCGTGTGATAGTTCCTGGAGACAAACGAGCATTATGGTTCACGACACCAAGTAGAGGGCAATTTATGTAATTCTATGCAAATATTAAAGCATGCAAACAAATGTATTCCCCTGAAAGAGAGTTTCTATAATTGTATGGTAGTTGTACCAGTAAAGACAAATACTTGGTTGGAAATGTGTGTGCATGTTGAGCAGTTATACTTCGCGATCGCATTATTAATAGAAGAAATTGGATCGACTCTCAAAGTTACCGTCGCGAGAAAATAATTGAAGTGGAATAATAACGGCGAGATGAATTCACCAGAAAGACTGTTGTATTCGTTATATACATGCGCGGGTGTTTCCTTTTGGATTCTGTTTGCTATATCGATAGCAGCTGGTGTGTCTGACAGCGCAAGCAAAATAATTTCATTACCTCTGCAAAAACTAATGTGTTTATATGAAAATTCTCATGGTGGTACAAAGAAGTCTCAGTCTAATTACCAAACTATACTCGCTGCCTTCGAAGATAAAACAATGACCACAACCGACTGTCAGATGGTGATAACCAAAATCTAGCACTTCCGACGACTCCTCGCGCAGATACGAACAGCTATCAACGGAGTAAAGCCAAAAACACTGATGTGATTTACAGGCAGTAAAAAGCGGAGTAAACTACTTGAATTTTCGGTTCTAGCGGGAGGTCCCGCAGTGGTTTTCTCGCAAGGACCTTAATAGAGGCGGAGCAGCAGGAAGGGTGAACAGACCACTTTGTACGAGACCTTATTTTACAAAAATAAAGGTTCCTACAGGGGCTGAAAAATAAGGTCAATAATGATAAACCGAACCCTCCTAACAATATTATTACTGTATAGTTTGAAAAAACGGATAATAAATCATTTTAGTTAGCTCATTTTTGTTACTATTTTTGACATTTTTGTTTTTTGTGTTATAGTGCGTTTAGTTTACTTACCGGGTCACTCAATTTTTGTCATTCACCCTTCCTGCTGCTTACATGTACTGAGATAGGTATGCGTACCGATTTTTCAAGGACGTGTGTGGTAGTTCAAACAATAGCTGTGTTTATCGCCGCGGATATCTCCCCGGAGATAGGTATTTGTGTGCAGTTTATTTCCGTGTTTTAATTTTAAATATAATACATTTTAATCGGTTCATATATATAATGGCAAAATATCTTAATAAAATTATAAATATTTATTTATTTGTAAAATCAGATATCAAATGCTATTGCACAATAATCACATATAATAATTTCTAAAACGTATATCCGTAGTCGAGTTCGTTAGCTCAATGTTAAAGTTGCTGGAAACTTTAATACTGATGTTTGCGGTTCGACCCCAGATCTCGCCGAGATGGGTTCGGGTCCCCAGGTCGCCCACGTCTTTTAATAAGTAGGGGGGGAGGCATCCCCTGAGATTTCGATAAACCACCACGTATCTCGTGGTCGGATTCTATTTTGGAATTCTACCCCGGGGTTTCGTGGGGGTTTATCGAAATCGCAATGCCTAGACAGCCTTCTGAATTGCTAATATTTCACTTTCGTCGATTAGAAATTCGCCGGGAGGTGTGTCTATGCAATACCCCCCCTAAAATAATCAGTAGCATGCCTTGAGCTCTCTGCCCCATGGAAGAACCCCCAAATAAACATCCAGAAAGGGTGTTAGCCAAAAGAAACAGAACATGGGCGTGCCGCATAATACGTCATAAGAGAGACGATAATGTAAGGACCCCATGAAAGTCACACAGGCTATCGAGGGGCTCCATTGAAGGGTAATCGCTGGGATCTACTGATTATTTTTGATAAATTAAAATACAGACAAACATGCATACATACAAACATACATAGAAAGGGGAAATAATTCTCTAGCAGAGGAGGAGCAGAGTTAATCACAGATTAACCAAAGATTTTATCTAGACCTATACGATATCTGGATCTTGGATCATGTAGATTTATTGTAATAAATCCAAACGGAACAGCTTGTGCTTGAGCAAAAAAGTTTCTGAATTTCATCATATCCATATCCCCTGAACACCAAGTATAATAAATATTCTGTAAAGTATAATTATCTACTCCATTAAACACAACCAAAATATTGCAGTTGTCTCTGATCACTTTAGGTATTTGTGTATATCTTTGTGTGACGTATATAACATCTGTATTCTTGTGTCTACCTGGAGAAAATATTCTAGCTGGATTTGTTTGTCTGTCCAACATAATATCATCGTACACCACTAAATTATTAATAAATCCATTTAGGTCATCTACAGATGGGGCTTCATCAATATCGGTAATAAAGTCAACAACATCGTCTCCGTCTTTATTAACTGATTTCACTTTCTCGTTAAAATCCTTAAGTACTTCGTAACAGTGTTGATCATCTACGGATGGTGCTACTAAATACAATTTACTCCATTTTAACCACCGCATTATTAAATTTAATAATAGTTGTGTTTTACCTGATCCAGATGGACATATTATAATCATCCTTATCGAATTTGGTAATGCTGAATGGTGCTTCACTGGTTCCTGTTTTCGTGTCGCCGAAAAATCAATTATATCCATATTATTCATAACATGAGTCTATATTGTGTTCGATGTAGATTATCTACACCCACCACTGGACTGACAACAATAATAACAAAAATAAACGACGTGCATTAATAGGTAAATGTGTAAAATGCGGCACGAAAAAATATAAATTTATCTCCATGTCTGATTCCCTGACAAAGTCAGGTACAAAGACAGGTGGAGATATAGCCGCTTTATTAGGAAAATTACCAGGAACTCCGTGGGCTAAATATCCGGGGGAAAAACACTTACCAGGATATAATTATTGTGGTCCTGGAACCCGACTTGACATCCGACTTGATGATCAAGATCAACCAAGACCAGGAGAGCATCCAGTAAATAAGATTGATCAAGCATGTCATATTCATGACGTTGCATATAAAAGTAAAGATTTACAACAAAGGCATCTCGCAGATGTAAAATTGATTCATGCATTAAATTCTATACCAAATAAATCTGTCAGAGATAAATTAGTTAGTTTTCTAGTAAAATCTGCCATGAAAAGTAAAATAATGTTAGGGGCTGGTAATTAATTATATAAATATTATAATGGAATCCATTTATTATAGTCCAAGAGGATATTGGAGAGGTAGATCAGCGATTACTAAATTATCTGAGGCAGCAAAAGTCTCACGTTCTGTTGCTGCAGCGTGGTTAGCACGACAGGCAATATGGCAAATTTATCTACCACCACCTAAAAATATTCAATATTCACATTTTGATGTCAGTGTCCCTAATGAGGTTCATCAAGCAGATATTTTGTTTTTACCACATGATAGTGTTAAAACACGTGGACGAAAATCACGCACATACAAATACGCATTAACTGTCGTTGATGTTGCAAGTAAATATAAAGATGCTGAACCATTATCAACAAAGACAGCATCCGAAGTTGCATCTGCGTTCGAACGAATTTATCATCGAGGACCTTTGCGATGGCCACAATTATTACAGGTTGATCCGGGCAAAGAATTTCTTGGTACAGTATTATTGTTGATGAAGAAATATAACGTTAAAATCAGACGAGGACATACTGAAATTCATCGTGATCAGGCAATTGTTGAACGATTTAATCGAACACTTGCCGAGCGGTTATTTGGATACCAATATGCAAAAGAAATATCTACTAACTTTAAATCCGGTGAGAGATCTCGTGAATGGGTTACGAGGTTACCAAGTGTGATATCTGCATTAAATAATGAAATTACTCGTTCAACTTCCATGAAACCTTCTATTGCGATCACAAAAAAATATATACCCCGTAGTAATGACAGACATCAATCTCAACCAGTATTAGGTAATGCAACTGTAAGATATTTATACGAACCTGGTGAACTTGAAGGTGGTAAAAAAAGAACAACCGATCCTATCTGGAGCGTGACTACACATACAATTTCTAGTGTGGTTAGATCCACTGGTAGACCTCCAATTTACAGATTAGATTCTACCGCACCTCAACGTGGATTTGTACGTGAACAATTACAGGTAATCCCTGAAGACACACAATTACCACCACATACAATTACATAACCAGAACCAGGGCGTGCAGCGCCCCGACGTCGATTACACTCGAGACAGGTCAGCATCACATTATCACGTGTATGACCAAGATCACTATTAATTCTATCTACGGTAAATTGTCTTGGATTATTATTCGAATATTGCCACAACATATTACAGTTGCAACTTGCGCAATTATTATTCTGTAGTTGTTTTAGTTTTATAATAAATTCAACATTAATATCAAAATCACGATTATTTTTTTTATCACACTGCTTATAACCAGATAGTTTTTTTCTTATTACGTCATTGCTAACAGTCTGATTATTATTTTCTATGAAATTCATAATAACCCTATGTAGTTGAGATATTCTTCTGACTCTAGAACTGCGAGATAGACTAAATTCGACCATTCGATCCGATCATCTATAATCCAAATATTTGTATCAGAAATAGTTAACCCCTGTGATGAGTGAATAGTTATAGCATATCCTAATGTCCACGGTGATTTAGTCATATTCAGCGCATTCTCAACGACATTAATATCGACTAAAACAATATCATTCAAGACAAGATTTTGTACTCGGACATTTTCAGTGTCTCCACCAGGAATTTCAACATCAATATTCTGTCGTCGAGTATCTGCTGGGCGATAACACAAAGGTACAGGTAGATCTGAAAACTTTTCTTTATGTAACATAAATAATTTATTCTGTAGTTCATCACGAACTATCTTTCTACTTGCAACTATTAAATCAGTGGGATTCCATAAATTTAGAAAATCACTCATAGAAGTCTCTGGAATTACTCCGCGCATTATTTCACATTGTACTCTGTCTGGTTGTAGTCTGATTAGTCTTTTAAATTCCTTCAGTGGTTCATCAATAGCTCTATGATCATCATTTATTTCTTCATAATAATCTACATTATTCTTCAACCATTCATGTGGAGATTGTCCAATAAAGGGTGATGGTTGACCATGATCACCGCACATTATCACAGCAGTATTTTTCGTCAATAACCATTCAAGAAATGTTTTTAATATTTCTAACGGCACCGTGCATATCTCGTCCCAAATGATAATTTTAGGTATATATTTTTCACCCATTCGTTCGGGAGTCCATGTGTCTCCACACCATCTAAAGAAACTATGATAAGTACACGATTTTACTCCTCGTTCTTCTATTTCTCTGGCTAATTTATGTGTCGGTGTCAAAACAATTATATCCGAATTATTATTCATGAATAATTTAATCACACGAGTTGTTTTACCTGAACCACCGCATCCATTAAGATAAACAGTTTTATGTCTAGATATAGGATCATATACAGATGGTGCTGATGATTTTGATAGTTTATTATTTTTGTGATACATTTCCTTAATTTCAACGTCGGCAGATTCAGAATAACTAAATATATTTTCTTGTTTTATTCTCCATGATCCCCATTCACCATTACCAAGTAGTGGTTTTAATAAATCCGTATATTTTTTATTTATATAAAACGAATCCGTTGCGACTCTGACAGCATCACGAGAAAATTTATTTATCATAGACAGTAGATTTATAGAAACATATGCCAACATAGAAGATCTTAAATGAGTAAATTGTGGTGAGTCACCATCAAGATAACTCACAATTGTACCTAGTTTGGTTCCGTCTGACAAATAAGCATTACTCCGATTTATAAATATGTTTTTTTCTGTTGTATCAGCAATTATAAAATCGAGTTCAGCATCGTCCATAATTAATCTTGTACAATGTCTTTTATGATCATAGGCTCCTCCTTGAGTAAATTTACCAATTATCTTTCTACCAAGATCTTTTGCAAATTTTTCATCATGCTCGTCTCTGCATTTACGTATACTATTAGTAATTTTAATAATATCATCTTCATTAAGATCAGGAAATTCTTTCCTGGCATCATCAGTATTAAATCTATTTGGTTCTGGTAACCAAATTTGTTTCTGTGGACTATATGATATAATCGCCTCACTCACCTGTAAAGATATTAAAATTCCAACATCAAGCATATATCGCAATAGTACTATTGGAACCCAACATCGCTCTGAAAAATGTCTTCCAAACCAAATATAAGTAATCGGATGGAGATTTTCTGCAAATTCGAATGATTCTACATGAGCAAATCCGGTTAAATCAAAATCTGGTAAATGTCCGTTTATTGCAACCCTGGTCATCTCGTGTGATGGATGTCCGAATCTCTTAAAGTATTTAGAACATTCTCCGTATCCAAGAAAACTTCCAGGATAACATGCTACCATATCGACGGATATAACGTCACTATAGTTGTATTTAGTATTCCATAATCCTCCGTGTCCATATTCTACGCAGCTTTTATGAATATCCTCAAGAAATTCCGATCGTGTTGGTTTCCATAAATTTTTCTCCTGAGCAAAATGAGCCGCTACGGATGGAACTGTAAAACAATTATTTAATAATTGTCTAACTTTGACATCGTCTGAAGTATATTTCAGCGCAAGATTTTCCATTTCTACATTAAGAGATTCTATACGGTAAATGTCACCATTAGGCCATACAAGCTGATCGTAATGATCATATTCCGAACTCTGAAATAACCAAACAGACACAGGATCACTTTTACTGATATTTCTGATAAAATCAAATATATGACCATCATAAAATTTAACCGCTCTATCTCGTGGAGATATTGTTACTGCTGAGGTCCATGCGTGCGAATTGTGATCAATAATATCTATTGGAGCTCCTCTTGATTCATATTTCGATTTATATAAAATCTCTCCTGTCAGCGTTTTTACTGTTATTGGGAATTTCAATTTCTTTTCTAGTTCAGCGACATCTTTGATAGATGCTCCGGTATCTTTAACTGATTCTGCCCAAGTATTTATTTTTTTACGTCGTAAATCTGTTAAACCATTACCACGTATCGCATTTGTAAAATGTTCTGTAACTCGTTCAGCTACACAGTTTATTCTTGATTCTGACAATTTCATAGGTTTTAGATCCCCGACGTCGGGTTTATTATTCAGCGGAAATATTCCATATACAACTGCAGTTGCTGGATAACTCTGTATATAATATAATTTGTCAACACCTGTTAGTATTCCGGGTTTAGATTTATTATTTAAGAGAACAGTATTATTTCCTGATTGTATGTGTACTGGATCGCGTTTGTCACGAATAATCCAAATATCTTCTTTGTATTTACAATAAATTTTATTAAAATAAAATATTTTTGATCATCAAGGTGATTAATAATTATTTTTCCTCGTTTGTCATTCATCATATTAGTAACATTTCCGACTCTGAATGTTGACCATACATGAGCAGCACCATCGTCACGAAATTCATTTTTTGCTTCACGAATACGTTCGGTTATATCCTCATCTGTTAATGCCAGATCTTGCATCAAAGTACTAAATTTATATTCTGATAGTCTGTCAAGATCAAATCTGGATATCTGAGGTTCAATTGCCGATAATTCCTCCATATAATTAAGACAAGTATTTAAATTAAAATTTTAGTATATATATAATGATTGAAACAAAGAACAAATGTGTTTGGCTCAGAATTGGATATACTTCTCTTTGTAATAAACCGTGCGTGAATGAATACTGCGGAAATCATGCACAGAGTATCAAAAATGGAAGTACAGGACCAATACCGTGTATTCAATGTGGTGTTGGAGTCAGAGGAAAAACTCAATTGTGTCTAAAATGTGGCGGAAAAAAATATAGAGAATTAAAACGATATTATGACAAAAAAAATAATACATCGCCAGGTAAATCTCCTATACAAACCGTAGAAGATTATCTAGTCAGATTTCAAAATAATGATTTAGACAAATAATATTATTATATAAAATGACTCAGACAAATCAGACTTATGATGAAATGATCGACAACGATATTATAAGAGAATTAAGAAAAAAAGCATTTCGTAATAAATACGAATTTGTGAAACATCCAATAATAAACAATTATGAAGCATCCCGAGATGGTGTAATCAGAAACTGTAGATTGAAAAAACCAGTCGGTAGTATTAATAATACTGGTTATTTTACGTTTAATACTGGAAATAAAAATTATTACTCACATAAATTCATATTCGAATGTTTTCATCGAGTAGTTGAAAATGGACTTGTAGTTGATCACATTGACGGAAATCCCCATAACAATCGGTTATCTAACCTGCAAGTTATTACACCTAGTCAGAATGCTGCACGCGGAAATACTGGAAAATGTAAAAAGTTTGCAAGAAGATCTATTAAATCCATAAATACAGAAACAGAACAGGAAATAACTTTTCCATCAATTAATGCGGCTGCAAAATATTTTAGCATACATCCACAATCAGTAAAACATGTTGCAGATAATATTACTAGATCAGCATATTCAATAAAATACGATCAGTGGATAATATTTGAATATATTATCTAACTCTGTCTTCCTAATAAATAAATTGTATATAATTCGACTCTATATTTTACCTTCACCGTCGCTACTCTCGGTGT